>CM023357.1:7513666-7573626 GCA_013282895.1 Eriosoma lanigerum | reverse complement strand
CCCTGACTAGCATTGATCAACATATATATATATATACAAATTTATCTACACATAACACATATCTAGTCAATAAAACAATAGGTATTTAATAAAGTAATATATGATAATAGTAAATCGATATTCATATATTATACATTTGTAAAATGTAATAAAAAATAAATTACAATCATAATTAGTCAGTGTATGGTAATAGTTAAATAGTGTACATCTTTCCGGTTATCCAACTAGTCCATTACGGAAAATTACATACTTCAAAATTTTAACAAATTGCAACTCAATTTAATCCCAATGATAAATTTTGATTAGATATTTTTGATTTTTCGTTGCAACTCGTATTTATAGTACGTAATTATATATCGTAATTATATATTAATTTGTATATGTTATTTTTAAAGACGTTGCAGCCTAATTAAATAACGCAGTGGTCCGTATGGCCGACGATAAGACTATAAAAGTTCGAACTGTAGGTTTCTCATTCCCTCATTAAATTTTTTTTTCTTTTTTAGTGACATTCAGATACATAATTGATAATAATTGCTTGTAAAGCGTCATAGAAAATATTTATAGCTGAGTCAGTGAGTCAGCGTTGTAGAGTTACAAATTAGAATGCTAATTATAGTGATTCATAAATAAATAAATATCAATATTTTCCTTTCTAAAGTTGTAAAAAGTTTTAGTTCGATCGCAGCTAGGTACTCTACCTATGGAAAATAAGATGTTTAGAGCTGGGTGAATGAAAAGAATCAAGAGGAATTGTATTCCTTTATTGTGTTCCTCAAAGAAGAGTCTCTTAAGAGACTTTTACACTTCTACTTCTATTATATTTTACGTAAATGATACCTATATTGTAAATAGGTATTTTATATAAAATGTTTACCAATACTTATTTTTTTATTTTTTTTTTTATTAATAATATGATATGAATGAATACAAATTACAATTATAACTATATAAGATATACCTAACTATATAATTATGTAATATATTATATTTATACATTTATACAATTTAATAAAAATATACAAGTCTACAATGACACAATTATAAATTACATAAACCAAACAATATTTTATATTACTAAATACATTCATTAATTGATGATAAAAACAAAACCACAGACGTATATATTACTATGCAAGTTCGTAAACAAAACTAAGAAAATCTATTTTTAAAAATTATATTACTGTCATAATCATAGATAATAAAGATAAACAATTTCTTTATTATCTATGGTTATGGTACACGAATTAGTAAAAAAACACCAAATATCATTTAATACCACACAACACTTGTTATATACCATAGTAATATTATTATAGAAATATATACCATAGATCACTAACGTGTAGCGCTAGTAATAATATTTAAAGTCTATAATATTTAATTATCAGAAAGACACCCAACAAAAATTCATATATTAAATTTTAATAAATTTTATGATAGTGTATTTTATTTCTTTAATGCCTATTAAATTTGTAGACTGTGGATAAAAGTAGATCCCTATAACATATAAACCCCAAAGGCAAAATTTATGGCCATCTTCCCCCCCCCCTTAATATTAGTATAAAATAAATACATATTTAAATACTTTAATTTCGTTAGTAATTTCCGTTTAATTCATAACAGGACATTATTATAAACTATTTAATTTTCAAAAATTTAAAATATAATTTATATTTAGGTACCTAGTATATTATATTATATTAATTAAAGTGTTACACGAAACAATTATTTTCTATTTAATATCATTAAATTATTTAAATTATTTTTAAATACTTTAATCATATAAATAATATAATGTTATATTATATTATAGATATAGACGCGATTCGGGTAAACATTTTGGGGGTGTTAAATTTTTTCGTTAAATGATGGTTGATGGATGATATAATACACCAATTATAATTTACATGAAAAATTTATATGAATATAATGAAAAAAAACACCTAAATTGTGCCTATTATATTATATCGATTTTGAGTTTATTTTTTCATGGTAAATAATATTATCTTCTGCAAAATCGATTAAAAAAAACTTTAAAAATTAAACTAATCTATTATGATATAAATCTTTGAATGCTAAATTTAATATAGTAAAATATTAATAAATATTTAAAAACAATAAGAAATAAAACCGAACAAAAAATTATTATTCAAATATATATAATAAATAAATATAAAAATAATAAATATAAATATATTTATATATATATAATATACTACTTGCTAGCTATTATAAGACATATTCTAAGTTATTACAACTATAATTTTATTAAGTATTACAATTATAAATTTATAATATTATAATTAAATATGATGTAAGGTAGGTATTATTTTGTGTAATTGTATTATTGTTTCATTTAAGAGAAGGTGTAATAATATATAGGTACTTTTAAATAGTCAATACTTACAACGATGTCCATTCAAGCACTTGACGAATTTCGTTCTCTTTGACATTTAGATTAGAACACATGCCTCTACTATAAATAGGTTTTGACAGCAGTATAGTTTGACTCTTACGATTAGCGAATTAGCCGGTAATCCGGAACAACTAATCAGATTAAAAATCATAATATTACAAGAACAATAACTACTATTTTTAATTAACTGCAATTGCATCTTTATTTAAATATTTTAAAGAGCTGTAACATAAAGTTTATTTATTTTCAACAACTTCCTAAAATCAGTTTGAAATTAATAAAATAATTATGGCTAAAATCAACAGGAAACTTCAAGTAACAGTAAGATCACAAAAGAGACCAAATTTACCAAAAGCTGCTGTCAATATTTTAACCAGATGGCTAGAAGAAAATTGCACCAACCCTTACCCATCTGAGTCTATGAAGAAAACATTGATGGAAGTAACGAATTTAACTAAAAATCAAGTAATATATTGAATACATTTCTTAATTATTTTATAATTTGGCGTTTCTAATATTTTATAATAATGTAGATTTACAATTGGTTCATAAATAGTCGTCGTAGAATTCTTCCAAACATTTTAAAAGAAAAAGATATGGACAAAAGTCTTATTTTATTGAAAATTAAAAAGTTCACGTGTTTCAATCGTAATAGTTTTGCTCATCATTTTGAAAAGAAATCTCAATGGTATGAATACATTTTATAAATTATAAACACTTTATTGCCATTTTTAGAGAATATTATTTAAGAGTTATATTTTTGTATCAAATACTCAAATTTTATATTTTACCATAAAATCAAAATAATATAGTTACAAAAAGGCAGGAACGTCAATTTAGGATGGTCTTCTTCGTCCCTTCGGTCTTTGGAGAAATGAGTGGTTTATTACAATTATAAAGATTTAAATACAATGATATTGCATTAGAAAATACGATATTGAACGAATCTCAATATTCTACAATATACTATTGTAATAATTCATTCTATAATTTTATCACGAGTGTAAATTACGTATGTAAATATTCAAAATAAATTTCAAATCTCCACGATCAAAATTTAAGGAGTTATCATCATTTCATGATAAAAATTGTCGATCACGATTTTCAAAATATTTTGTAAATAGATTAAATAATATATGTATAGGCTTATATAAAAATTTCATACCGTTAAACCAAAAATTGCAAATAATATTAAACATTTTTGGAAAAGATTTAAAACTCTATATTTAGCCAAAAAATCAACAAATACGTTCTAAAATTTTATATTTTAATCTATGTTAGTACTCAAAAAACTTTTCAAGTCCCTACGATCAAAACAGAATTAGTTATCACGAAATAAAATATAAAAAATTACTGAAATCGTAATTTTGCTGATTTTTTGCCATTTTTTGGTAGTTTTTCTTCACCTAAGGAAAAACTTTTGATAAATTCAAAAAATGAGCTGTATAAAGTACCAATATGATACAATTTTCTATAGAAAGCATACCCTATTTGTGGTAATCGAGCCATTGTTTCTACCCGATAATATGTTTTCATACATAAAAAAAAATTTAAAATACTTCTTTGTAAAAACAATACATTCCTCGCTCCACTCGGAATCTAAAATGTAAATAAATGGTTCATACTTTCAATTTTCAAACATTACTATGTAATATATTTATTTCGTTAATAACGTCGCCTTTATATTTATATGTTATGGTTTGAAAGCAAGATTATCTATATAATAACAATTTTGACCTTAGTCTTTGACCTTTATTTAAAATTTGAAAATACGTTGAATTTGCAAATTGAATGCTAAAACATGTTTATTGAACTTTTTTATTTTTCTAAGCAACAATACCAATAATAGGATGTACAATTATTTACCTATATTATTTCTATAACTAATCAAAAAGTACTTTACTATTTCTTGGTTCTCATCAGAGGACGTGACTCCGTAGGAGTCGTAACAAACTTTCATGGGTAGTGTGATACTATAGGTTTTTTAATACATAATAATATAATATACTTCGTATATTTCAATCTTATAGTGGAAACATAAGCTTAAAAGTTTGAGAATCATTGATTAATTGTACAATTAGAAAATTGATACTTATATGGTTTTACTAGTTAACTAGGTATTCAACAATACTTGTTAAATAAAATTAATATATGGACACCTATACCTGTAATAATATACAATATATTAATTTATATACATTTCAATTTTTTTTTTTTTTTAGTATACCAAATAAAAGATTGTCTGATACGAATGTTGCTTACAAAAACGAAGATTATAATTTGCAATTACTCGCAGAAGTAGCCACCAATTTGCCAAGGATTACATCTACACAATAAACAATGTAATATTATGATATAATACCTATATTATTTTGTTACTTAATTTATAGCATTTATTAAGTATCTATACTAAGGTACTGTAGATATTCATATAATAAGTAATTAGTATATCAAGGTAGGTATAGATACTTTTGCATTACAATGATTGACGAATAAGGATCTAAAAATAAATTAATACGATCCATATAGTATATTCCTAATTTTTGACAATAATATATAAGTACATTGATCTCGGTACTTACATAAAAATAAATAATAATTGGGAAATATCCTAGATCCTAGATCCAAATATATGAATTGTTATTGATGGTTAATACTCATAATCAAGAATTGTTTTTTTTTTTTTATAATAAGTAGGTCGTAAATAGATAAATTAATTTATAATTAATTGTCAAATTATTTTTAACTATCTAATTCTCAACTTTTTTAATGCAAAACGTACCTGTTTACTTAATTTATTATATATATATATTTATGCTTTGAATAAAAACGTAGGTATTATTTGATACAGTTTCGGAATAGAAAAAATTCAAAAATCTGGTAGAAACGTAATCATATAGATTTTTTAAATACAAGTACTATTTCCATCCCAATGTATTATTTCTAATGTAAATAGTACGTTTTGATAAAATTCAATATTTAAAAAAATATATACTTATGTAGAGTATAAAATAATTATATTAAATAAGTATAAGAAATCAATTTTAAAATTCCAACTTTTGTATAGAAAACTTATTTTAGATTTGTTCATATTTTAACAATTTTCATAAGTCATACTCAAACAATCAATACATAATAGAAAATTACCACTCCCAAAAATTGGTTAAAATATAATATGTACATTGTACACATTTGTTTATAATTTTATTTTTATAAATAATTTACTGATTTTTGTCTCGGATTATTGAATAATTTATAATTGCTATTATTGTTGTCTTAACAACTTACAATTACTTGCCTACTTTGTCACAACTTTTGGTATTTATTCAAGCAAGAGAATATTTAGTTATAATTTCGAAAAAAATAATAGGCATGTATAATAAAACTAGTTTATCAAAGATAAAGATAAAGATAAATGTATTCTTTAATCAGATAATAATAATTTTTATGCTAAATACATACTTGTAATTTGTAAAATTAATACCTACGTCGTAGGTCCTACGACATCAACTTCTGTTAATTCTTCTTTTTTACTTATGTTGACAATAGCTAATCCGTTAAGACGTTCTTCTGACATAGTTAATCTTAAGTATGAGTTATGTGTCAATTATTATTGCATTATCGTTCATTAACGAAAACTCGAATATGTCGCTAATATGAATTCTTACTTGGTCATAAAAAAATTAAATAGGTATAACATTGTCACTAAAATTAAACAATGTTTAGTTTTCTAACCTAACCATGCTCTAAGTAAAAACAAAGAAATATTGGAAAATAATTCATATCGTGTAACCGTATGAAATAACGAGAAAAACGCATAGATACGTAGCCATTAGTGAAGGTACCAGTCATAAGCTAGACACAAGGAAAAACTTTCTGAAAATATTCGTATGGAATGTAACGCTATACGGATGCGAGCATAGACAGTAAGCGCAGTTCAGAAGAAAAGATTGGAAGCTTTTAAAATATGGTGCTACATGAAAATATATAAGATTATTTTATGGAGCAACAGAGTAACAAATAAAACGTTTTTGGGAAGAATTAAAGATAAAAGACGAATTTGGAAAATCATAACTAAAAGAAATGATAATATGATAAGGCATACGTTGCGCAATAATAGTGTGCTGAAACTGATTATTGAAGAATATGTGGATGGTAAAACTGGAAGACTAAGAAATAAGAATGGAAAACATTTCACAGATTATGAAAAACGCATAGACATAAGAAGTTATCGAGATTAAAAGAACCGAGTTTTGACAGAGAAGCTTGGAGATTTGCGGCTGGTTATCGAGAGATTGAAGACCAAAAAAAAAAAAATAACCCCAGTCATAGCCATAGGGTTGTCAATCGTAGCTATAGAGGCGTTGATCGTAATAGCTATAGAAACATAATTAAAATAATACGAATAAATTATTAATAATACTTTATGAAATTATCATATTAAAAAATATACAGGTAATGGGGAGGGGGGCTTTAGTCTTTTTGCCTCCTCGTGTACGCCACTATTAAGATAGAATTAAAAACATAGTCTAATTATTTTGTTTTGATTATTTTAAATTTTGGAAATATTAAAATATAATATATATAGGTATCCAACCATCCAGGTAGATCTTAATCCTTAATTCTATTTAGGTTAGGTTAACTAACATAACTTTATCTATATAGGTATCTATTATAGGTATCATATTATTATGTTATAACTTTACTAAACATATATTAATCATTCATCACGGTTTTTTTAAGCTAAGGTTGTTATAGATACGATACAAGTACTTACCCTATATGGTTCTATATGACTATACCTTATGACTTTCTATATAAGGAATATTTTTTTTCATTTTAAATTTGTTTCAGTTGATTAATTGTGTTTGATTTGGTAGCCGGTGGATACCTACTACCTACATACATATCTTATTGCCTATTGTAGGTTACTTAGCCGTTTGCATAATTATACATTATATATATCATATTATATAGGTTATATCATTTACAGGTATAATTTTTATATTTATAATTTTAGGTACCTGTAAAGTTAAATGCTAATGTTTCATCTTAAATCCAAGCATTTATTTTTTTTAAATATTAAAATGTTGCAGTTCAATTAAGTACGTACCTAATTAAGGTTTTTTTTTTTCTTTGCTTATTTTATGTTTATATTCTTTTAAGGCTCTACGTACCTATTATAATATGAAATAAAAATCATTGTGATAACGATAGTATTAATTTAATAATAAGTGTATAATTATATGTTGAAAAATTTGTATTATGTATGTAATAGTTGTATATAAAAAATAAATTAGTACCTATATTTAATTTATAATAATTGATTTTTTTTTAAAACTTTAAAATGAATACTTTATAATATAATTTTATTATAGTATTTAATATTTATACGAATTAATTAAACTTTTAAAATTGATTATGACCATGGGCATAGTTTTCTAGGGGACAGAGTATCCTACAGCTCCCCTTGAACCTCTCGTAGTGCACAAAAATTGTAATCTGTTAATTGCTATTGACTTAGGTTGCAATCTTCATTAAATAATTTTCTACTTTAGCCTCCCTAGATAATTATTTCAAACGACACTCATAATTATGATCCATAATTCTTCTTCTACCTCTCAACTAGATAGAGTCAACACTCGGCCACCCAAGGTCAATAGTACTTTTCTTCCATAGTTATAGGGTAATAGATCTATTACTTCTATCCCTTGTCCATTCACTGCAGCTATTTTCATATCAGACTATATTTCATTTATACACCTTTTTTTTGGGTTTTTATCTCCTATTCTTACCTTCTAGATTTATTTCCATAACAATTCTCACTGACTATGAATAATCTCTCTTAACATGTCTAAAACTCCAAACAATTTCATGAAGTATATTCTCTTTCATTTTCCACACAATTTATGTAACTCCTACACTTGCGCAAGGCTGGGCATTAATGAAATAAGACATTACGTTAATTTTAACTAAGTTATATAATGAGTTACTTATTTTTAAGTACCTATCTATTAACTTTTAACTTAACAAGTTAGTAAATTGTTTATTGTAAATTTCTAAGTTATTTTCCAGTTAAATAATTATTATTTTATATTTAATTCAATATACAAGATACAATATTGTATCTAAGATACGTATTTAAGATACATAAATCGAAGATATTACTCAACCCTGAGTACGAGTATATATAATCAATGATATTACCTAATAATTTATATACTATATTGAGTATAGAATATAATTATGTTCTTCTTCATGACTATTGTAGTTTATTTTATTAGTTATTTATAATTGTATAAATTATATTATAAAATCATTAATCTGTATTTACATAGCCAACACTATATTTCCTGTCATGGAAATTTTTAACGACTCTGAGTTATAGATAGAGATATCTATAGTAAATATTTTGGAGTTACAGCATATCCGCATAAGTATTATACTATAATACTATAAAAATTAATGGTTTTCTTATTATTATAAATGGTATACCTATATAGGTAATCATTGATTAATTATATTATTATTGTATAAATCAATTATATGAGTATAGTTATATTATAATATTGTTTATGATACACTTAATGAAGATAAAATTGGAAATACGTTTAATTTGGTGAACAAAAGTATAAAATATACCTAATACCCATATGACATAAATATATTATATTGCTATCATAATATTTAATATTATATACAAAGCAAGCACAAAAACACTGAATTCAAAATTTTTTATTCACATAATTGTTTTTTATTGGAGAAAAAAATTTCAAAACAATTGATTGATTTTCTGACTAGATATAGAGTTTCGAATTTTTTTCCAAAAATGTTTAATATTTCCTTCAATTTTCGGTTTATCGGTTTGAAAATTTTATTGAAGTCTAACCATATACAACTTAATCTTTTTACAAAATATTTTGATAATCGTGACTGACAATTTTTTTTTTAGAAGCTTCTAAAATTTAAATATTTTTAGTAGAATTGAATATTATATATATATATTTTTTTATGATATATAAAAACATTTTTTCGGATAAAAATAATGGTCTGATTACCACAAATCGGGTATGGTTTCGGTAGAAAATTGCGTTTAGTTGGTACTTTATATAGCTCATTTTCCAAATTTCTCAAAAGTTTTTTCTTAGGAGAAGAAAAACTACCAAAAAATGGCGGAAAATCGACAAAATTACAATTCCTATTATTTAGAATTTTTAAATTTCGTGATAACTAATAGACTTTTGATCGTAGGCACTTGAAAATTTTTTGGAATATTAAAATAGGTAGTTTACAAGTGAAGTAAAATTTTGGAATTAATTATTAGTATAGTGTATTGTAATATATTGAGTTTCGCTCAGAATCGTATTTTCTAATGCAATATTATTGCATTCAAATCTTAATTATAATAAACCACTAATTTCTTTGAGGACCAAAAGGACGAAGGAGGAAAACCTAAAATCGACATTCCCACTTTTTTATAATAAATTCAGTTGTTGTCAATAATTGTTATTTTATATTATGTAATTAATATTTTATAAAAATAACATAGTTTTGTTTGACTTTAAAGTTTAAAGGACTAAGTGATGAAAATATGAAATATTTAAATATCTACTTACTCAGTGGCAGATCTAGGATTTTTCACCGGGAGGAAGAATATTAAATATTTGTGTACATATATGTATAGGTATACTTTATTAATATAGAAATAAAATAAATATACATTACAAAAATAGCTTTATTTTACCTACCAGGGGGGGTTATGAGTATATGACATATCCCCATTAACCCCCCACCACGTAGATCCGCCACTGTACTTACTTATATATTTTATATTTAATATAAAATTCAATTTAATAATTTTATAAATGCAATTAATATACATTTCAATCAGATTAGAGAAGGTTTTACTACAATTTTTTTTACTTTACAGTAAAAAGTTCTTTGTTAAACTTTAGTTAAAAGCCAACATAATTCACAACTATTTTAAAATGTACCTATGTCAAATACCAGTGTACCAACTAGGCTATACTACTTAGTAATACATTTGTTGTACGAAAAGACACTATTTTCGAATAGTAAAAGTGTCTTCGTAAAAAAATAAATATATTTATTGATTAAAATCCTATTTAGGTGTTATAAATATTTTGAAACAGTAAGTACTGCAGAGTACCCAGGTATTTTCAATGTTCACCGAGTATACCTACCCAGTATTGAAATAAATAAAATAAAAAAATTACCCGTGTAAATATATACTTATTAAAAAAAAAGGTTATTTGAAATAAAAAAAAATAAAAACTACCCATGTAAATATATATTATAAAAAAATTTTAAAAAATGTTTAATTATCTCTATAACAAATAAGTACAGATATAGAGTATAAAGTATATAGTCTATATTATATATCTGTGCAAATAAGTTAATAAGTTGGTGATACCAGTATTTCACTATTGTTCTATTCTGTGGTGATACCATAGATAAAATATACATATGTATGGTGATACACACAATAAACTGATACCCATGAACACAATACATTCTGGCATAACAGAGTACATCATTGAATAGATGACAGAAATTGATTACACACTATATTTATTTTATTTTCACGAGATAAGATAGTACTATCTTAATTCGTGTTTATTTTATGAAATATAAAAATAAATTAGTTTTTCTATTGTTTGTACTTTTGTAGTTTATATAAAATGGTTTATTGGTTCAGTCAATAACAGTTTTATTCTGAAGTTCATTATGGCTTTAAGAAGTCAATTATTAGAATTTTATGATAGTTTAACAAAACATATAATGTAAAAATCACTATACAAAATAGTATATAATAGATAACTAAACGTTTATTACGATGTTAATACACACACTTTTAATCATTTTTGGCCTATCGTCAATACGAAGTGAATCGAATAGTGAAAAATATGCAAACTACAAATTAAATAATCTTATACCAATCGTCGTGAAAGGAAACTACTCGGAACCATATTCACGTAATATCAATAGTACTGAATCATATCTGTTTCTTTATGATTATATTCCGGTAAAGTATACACTGTTTGTCACAAAACTGTATTGTTTTTTCTTATTATTGAAATTTAATTCTTATTTATTATAATGTAGAAGAACTCTATTATTATACCTCCAAGAGTAAAAGTTACATTAATAAAGCCAGAAGATAATGAAATAATAGATCCATTAATAGTAGTTGTAAGACACCAATCTGGAGTGATATCTTGGCAACTTCCATACATTGAAAAATTACAAGAAATTAGGTATGTATAAAAATATTTTTACAATAATACATTTATTATAATTGTGATATTGGATTCTAATCATATTTAAAAAACCGTCATTTTAAATTTATATTTCTAAATTATGTTTAATAATTTATTTTCAACTACTTATCTGTAAAGTACAAATTGTATTTTAATAAATAATGTAAGAATTAAAATTTATTTAGGTATTTTAAAGCTGCTCATATATTATGTCCGTCATTAAGTGCTTCTAATAATCAAAGTGGAATAGTTGTAAGTTTATCCACAAACAGTCTGTCTAATATTGGATTTATTTTACGTTTGGATCTTCAAAAATCATTTAATGTATTGTAAGCATTATTTTGTTGCATTATTATTACTTAATATTCATAATATATTAATTTTCTTTTTTACATTTTTAAAGATTGAATCATCAAGTGTCTTTCAGCCTATCCCCGTCAGAACCAGTTTATTATTATTATAATTTTAAACAAAATGCTTCTATAGTACTACTTCATGTTACATCTATTGATGACACATGCATGACATTGTCTATACAAAATGCATCTGTATGAATAAAATAAAATAAATATAATACATTTGTCATTTCATAAATAATAGCTTTTTTTTTTTTTTCAGTGTCCAGTTTTCGATTCTTTAGAAACAGTACAATATAATGGGTTACGACAAACTGTCAGTAAAACTGGTGGTATTATAGTATCAGTAAGTTTTTAATTTAAATTAATATTATTCAAAGACAACATACTTAAAAAACCTAAGCAAGACAATTAACAATTTAATTTTTGAACATTCAAAAAGCATAAAATAATCTCGTTTAATTATTTTCATTGATTATTATGTTTAAAATAATCTATTTTTTAAGAAATATTTTTTGTTTAAATTTAAATTTCTAAATAAAAATTAAACTAATTAAAATATAATTATAATACCTCTATTAAAATATAACTTTAAAAGGATAACAATATTATATAAGTAATAATATAATATAATTACAGTAATTTTTTTTTCTACCATATAGTGGTAATACTAATGGTCACTTATAGGTGAAATTTTAAAAGGGGCAAAATAATCTCATAATAAATGTTAAATTTATTTAAATTATAAGTTTGTTATATTTTTTTAAATGAGGGCAAGTGTCTTGTCTTGTCGTCCCTGGTAGCACTTAATTATATAGTACATGAAAAAAAAATATATATATATATACTCATGTAATTCGTTATTCTATCTTTGGAGCATACAATACATAAATATAACAAATCCAAACATAAACATTAAATATTCAATAAAACAATTATTATAATATTATCATTCATAATAAACAGAAAGAAGATAGCAAGACAATGAGCTTTACTTACCATACTCACACACTCATTATTCTTCTTTATTTTTGTTTTTTATATTTGTTCCATTATAATTAACTTGTTATATATGTGCCTAAGCACATGTTTACATTATAGTTATTTTATTAGATTAGTATTTTATTCAGTATTTGTTATTATATTAATAAAATTTGTATATTACTATACAATAAATTATAACTCTTTACGGATTATAATTTTACAATGTTTTTCTTTATATAATAAAAATATTAAAGTGTACCTTAATATAAAATTGTATAATTATAATATAATATTGATAAAGATGTACTTTGCAAAATTAAACTCTACTTAGATTTCATAGAATTAATATTGATTAATTTTTTAAAAATTATTTTATAGAAAGATGAATACCCACTTGGTCTATTTATAGTATTTGTTGTTCATAGTGATGATTCAGAGTGTCACAGAGAAAATTCTCAAATTCAAGTAAAGAATTCTAGAATGAAAAATGTTAATTTTATAATCAAACCAACTGTTGATTTTAATTACCAAATAATCAATTGCCTAATAATAATGTTTACTTTTATTATGATTTTGATACTTACCACATTGTTTTATCATGCTAAAAGGTTAGTATATTGTATTCAAATTTACTTTAAAATTTTAAAAAAACTATAATTTTTGTTTTATAATAATTGTATAGACACGATATGAAAACACTAGTCACTATACAAGAAGAACCATCAACAAGTATTTGTTCAACGCCAGTTACTGGTAAGTAATAATTTGTTTATACGTTGTATATAATATAAACCTTTTAGTTAATATAAAATGTACATTAATAATTTAACAGACCTCAATATAAATTAACTTTTTCTAATTACTATGTTTTTAAATTTATTTTATATTTATATAATAGAAGCTTAATTTAATAATGAATACACCAGGTAGTATATGAAAATAAGTCAATGATAGGCGCTATTTCTGTCTTAGATGCATTATTGAAATCAGTGTATTCTTATTCTAAATAGAGTATACTTTTACACAAATGCAAAATACATTATTTATTGTATATAGTTTCTAAATAAAACACACTATTATTAACGTATATAAATAAAATAATGTAAGTAATTATTATATGTATTAAAGTTATATAAATAAGTTTTTTTTTGGTTTTTAGTTATTCCTGATAATGTAAGCTATGATTCATCTTTGGATGAAACTGATATTGATATTTTAAACTCACCAGAACCTTGGAAAGACTTGATAAGGTAATCTTATAAAATTAATAAACATCTTATATAGGTACTCAAATTTGATACTTGAAGTTATATTAATCTCATCTCTCATATTATAATATTATACTTTTAATTTAATTTATACTAAATTATAATACAATGTTATAATGATTTTATTTTGTTTATGAATTATTTTTCAGGACTAAAGCCTGTTTGTATGTAAGTGATTTGTCAAAAAAAGATCACAGAATTTTAAAAGCTAAATCTAGATTATATTTGTGGAATTTAATTACAGTAGCTATATTTTATTCTTTACCTGTTATTCAATTAGTATTTACATTTCAAAAGGTATTTTTTTTTGTTCCTTTAGTTAAAGGTATTTTAAAATTACACCTTGTTTTGTTCTTAAAAATATTTTTAGGTCCTAAATCAAACAGGAAATCAGGATTTGTGTTATTATAATTTTCTATGCTCACATAGTCTAATAATAGGCAAGTGGAAATTTAGTGATTTCAATCATATATTTTCAAATATTGGATATATATTTTTTGGACTTTTGTTTATACTAATTACTTATAAACGAGAATGTGCTAATGTACCAGATAAAGTAAGTTAATTATTTAAGTAAAAATTTATATTGTCTCATTTTTCTATTAAGATGTTTAATTTTTAGAAATTTGGTATTCCTAATCACTATGGTTTATATTATGCAATGGGATCTGCTTTAGCAATGGAAGGGTTAATGAGTGCATGCTATCATGTGTGCCCAAATCATTCCAATTTTCAATTTGGTAATTATTTTAAATTAATTAAAATTTTTTATAAAACTAATCGAAATTTGATTTTTAGATACAAGTTTTATGTACATAATATGTATGTTAAGTATGATCAAAATTTACCAAACTAGACATCCTGATATCAATGCTAATGCATATTTGGTATTTGGTGTTTTGGCAATTGTTATTATACTTGGTCTTACTGGTATTATGTATGAAGGCCCAGTACTTTTTACTGTGTTTACATGTTTACATATTTTAATGTGCTTTTGGCTATCCGCTCAAATATATTATATGGGCAGATGGAAATTAGGTAAACTGAAAAATGTATATAATATTTATAAAAGTAAATTTAGAGATATTTATTTTTGTTAATTTCATTAGATAAAAAAACACCAAAACGAATTATAAATCACATAATGACTACACCTAATCCATGCATACCAAAGTATCCAAATCGTATGGTTTTATTAAGTATTGGTAGTTATAATTTTTTTAATTTAAGTTTTAGATCTGTATTAATTTTTAATTAATCAAAATTTGTATTTAGGTATTTTAATCAATATAGCATTGGCTATAAGCCATTGGTTTATAAGGTTTGGAAATTTTGGAAATTACCTTTTAACATTGTTTATGATTAATTTGATTTTATATTTATCGTTTTACATTGTCATGAAGTTGATATCAAAAGAAAAATTATATTTTTGGCCATTATTGTATATTTTATTAGCTATGGTATTTTGGTCGACTTCAATGTATTTTTATGTGCACAAATCAAGTTCATGGACTGTAAGTAATTATGTTTTTAAAGAAATTAATATGATATATAATATGTATTAAATTTGAATAAATATATTATTTAGTTAAGTGCAGCTGAATCAAGAACATTTAATACTCCATGTACTTTTATGGAATTCTATGATAACCATGACATTTGGCATTTTCTATCAGCTATTAGTTTATTTATGTCTTTTATGGTTTTATTTACATTGGATGATGATGTTGTGAATAAACCTACGTCTACTATACCTGTGTTTTAATAAATATATGGTTTTGACTTTTGTGTGCATACTTTTATAAATATATCTGTAATTTGAGTGAAACTAATTTAAAATGTAATATAAAATTGTGTATAATATATTAATATCTATAATTAATATTGTTCCTAGTGTCATAATTTTTATATTATAATAACAGTGTCCATTGTGTCAATATATTTTTATGTCAAATAAGGGTAGTAATTAATTTTGATACCAGGTGAAAACAAAAAAACAATATATTTTTTATTATGTATTTTATTTAATGTGAGTTTTTATTTGTATAAATTATGCCTAATACAACATTTAATACAAACTATAAAATTTAAATTCTTTAAAGTACATAGTACCATTGTATATATAAATTTATTTGAAATTTGTATATATTCTAAAATTGTATTTTTTAAATGTAAAAAAACAAAATATTTTCACCTTATGAAAATTTAAATAAACATGAGATTTATATAAAGAAAATAATATTATTAACTTCTCTTCAAATATACACCATCAAAATGTGTAGATATGATATGTCTTATGAGAAGATATTACATTATTTTTTTTATCCAATACGGTGAAATAATTAATCATTTCTTATCACATTACATTGAGACAAACTTGTAACTTATTAAATTTGATTATTCTAGAAATATTAATGTTTTAATTAAAATTAAATTAGTTATTAAGTTTCATAAATTATAAAACATAATATTTAAATGTAAAATATACCTAATATATTCATTATATAGCTCTATAGGTATAAATATACAATTTTCAAAATTCATATTTTAGAAACATATATATGTAATATACTTAATGGGTATCACTATTATTAACAGTTAACTTGCATAGGTAATATAAAAAATATTTATTGCTACTTCTGAATCATCTTTCCTCATAACATGACCAAAACATAGTAAATAAAATACAAAATACATTCTCAGGTTAATATATTATATCAACAATTCAAAATTAATTTTAAAGCCTCAAAAAAAATTAATTTAAAATTAAAATAACAGTCATATTTAATAATTTTAATTATTTAGATATAATTAGAAATGTTGAAGATAGGTATACAATATAGATTGTAGTGGTGGAGTGGGTGAAAGTGAACACGCTGCATCAAATTTATTTTCACTATTGTCAAAACAGGAGTTCTTATGAAATAAATGATTTTTTTTATAGAAAACATTCATAATTCATATTATGATATGCAATTAAATTTTTAGCGTTGTATATATCTAAAATATTAATTTTATAAATAATAAATATAAGCTATAATTGACTTGTTTATTAATTACATTATTAAAAAATACTGATAAATTAACAACGAATACAAGCACTTTTTTTTAAATGTATAAAACAATTTAATAATTTGAATTTATTATTTTTATAGTTTAATATTATGACTATTACATTAAAACGAATTAAATAGGTATCAAGATTCAAGAAGTTATTAAAAAAACAAATTATATATCATAATTTTTGGGGTGTGAAAATATAATTCAAGTATCGACAATGGTACGTATATTTACAGTATACGTATTTGTAGGCATAATATAATATTAATTATTGACTAATATTACTTTATCAGATGATAAATAGGTCAATGAACAAGTGTATTTACATTTGGAGAATATTCATTATTCAATATTATGTTTCTCTGTGATTGATGTTAAAGATAAATACAAAAAAAAAAAAGAATGATATAAACCGCGAATACAATAGAAAAAGATGCCAAAAATCCAAAATTATAAAAATATTCCAACGTTTTTGGCTCATTTAGTTTTCGGCCTAAAAATAGTACCTGCGCGATGTAAATAAAGTGTTTTCTCCACTAAAAATCTGCTCTGGACGTTGTTCCGTCCGACACGGATCACGCGCGGTCAGAAGAATGGATAATCTTATATTCAGCTGAACGAATTTTGTTAACTCTTAGATTATACACTATGGTATAATATGGTACGTATAATTCTCTAATGTCTATACGCAAGTACACGACTGCGCGAGTTGCAAGCTAAATTTTTTTTTACAAATCTACATTCTATAGGGCATAAAAAAAAAATACTGACATTCGGTGTGAAAACGCTATCGTGGTAGAGGGACAATATTATTTTTCAGGTTCGACAACACTGATTATATTACATTATTATTATTATTATTTTTTACTTTATGATTTTGGAGTGTGTGTGTGTGTGTGTTTTTTTTTTTTCTACTGATAATGGTCATTACCACTCTGTATAGTATACTACGGGAGCAGCAGCAGTGATCTAACAGTTGTAGTATTTTTCCTCCTTTTCGATATTTTCTTAAATTCATGTCAAACGCTCGACTGGCTGATGTGACCCAATAATTTTACCGTCTGTGAAGATATTGTCGTGTTCAAACAGCAATATTGTACTGATATTGTACGTGTCCCGTGTGTGTTAAATATGTTGACCACGAAACTCTTGTGGCAGCATCTTGCGGCCTCTATAAGATTATAGTAACGACACAGTTAGTGTTCTGTTTCTGACGGGGTCGGCCTTTGTCATTATTCTTCCTTTCAACGCGTCAGAGTGTAATCTGTCGTTACCATGTCGGCGTTGTTCAAGAGAGCTGAACAGTTGAAACGATGGGAAGAATCTGACACTAACCGTGAGTCTCATGTACGCAAGAACATCAAGGCTGTTTCATTCCCCATTGACTGTGCCTTCCTAGCATCGGTCTCATCCGGCGATAAGAACGAGGTGAACAGTCTACTGTACTTAGCCGCTGATATCAATGCTGCTAATGCTGATGGGCTTACAGCTTTGCATCAGGTAGGAGTTGCTTCATGATAACATTAAATTGAAGGATATATAAAGTTCTATACAATTAGATCTATATATGTTATATTTTATAGTATTAATCATAGTTTAACAAATTACTCATATAGTCATACTATATAATTTTTTATTGTTTACATTTTCCACTGTCAAATTACCTAAATACAAATTATTAATTAGAATATTTGGTTCAGTAGGTAATTTACTAAGTAGGTATATTAGATATATAACTTAGGTAGGTTGAAAATAATTGCTAATTAAAATAATACCATGTAGGTACCTGTAAGGTATTTGTTTTTTTTATTTTACACATTTTTATATACAATTATGGTAATAGTGCTGTCATTAAAAAATAATTAAAATATTTGTACTCAATGTTCTTTAATAGGTAACTTGGTAGGTATATTTTATTTTGAAAATGCAATGCAATTGTTTTCTCATTAGAGTGAAATCTATGTATAGTCATTTTAATAAGTATTATTTAAGTAATTTATTTTCTTTTAAAACTAGTCATCATAATTGATGTTTAAACAAACTGACATATGCATATGTAGTCCATGGAATCTTGCATAAATGGATTTAAACACAAAATAGAATAATTAGTAAATGTCGTGACTTGCGCAAATTAGTCTTAAAGATGTTATTATTAATAAATATGGTAATTTTTGGACATTGTTAATCAGTTGTTACCTATTTGTTTATATTCATTAGAAAAAAAAAAGAAGGGAATAATCATAATGATTCACAACTCCATTAAGTCTTATTTTAATTGAAATTTCTATAATTTGCTTATATCTGATACTATTAAATTTAAAATCAAATTTTAGATTGCAAATAATAACAGTTTAATATTAATGTATCTGATAACTGCTTATAAATAAAATGTTAACTTTTATAACTATGCCATCATTATAAATATATTCACTTTGATATTAGAACAATATAATTCATATAATTATTTTGTTATTAAAGTTTTATGAAAAATATTTATCTTTTGAAACTAATTAAGTAGATAGGTACTTGTTTGTTTTATGTTTTAATTACTCTTAGGTACCTACCTATGTCATAAAAAGTTATATCATAAGTAAGGCAATTTAATGTGTCTAGGTAGGTATGTGTTTTATTTCAATTCTTATCTGATGTTACTTTGTCCATTTATGGGCACAACATTGACCTACACCTACCTAATTAGATTTCCATTCTTGCTCTATTTGGTGATGTCAACTAACTTTGGACACCACTGAATATCTTTAAAATGCTTTATGTAGGTTAAATACAAGGATATTTATATTAGGTATTAAATTATTTTAATATTTAATATAGTTGTTAGGTACTTGTTAATTATTTGATATTGTTAGTTGTTATCTATAGATTAAGTTTATAATAAGATATCTTTATAATACAATTTATGAGTATTTTCTATGGTTTAATTACTAGTTAGACATCATATCAATAAAAAAGACATTTAACACCCATACGATTCGTTTCACACCCATATACTGAACATTTAATATATAACATAAATGTATTTAATGGTTTTAAAATAAAATTATAATTCAATGTAATCTAAAACTCAAATAAATCAATTTGAAGTGCATCTTTTTAAAACTCTTAAGGGATTTTTTTAAGGGTTAATATTTGAAAATCAAAATGAAATTTACTTTTGTTGTAGCATTTCATCATCCTGCAGTAATTATATAATACATATTAGGTAGATACATAAACATTAATGTATTGATAATAATAAAAGTTTTGATGTATAAATGAATATATTATAGGGTTGAGAAATAATCTTTTTATGTAAAATGTATAACCTATATTATATTGTGTAAATTTATGCTAACATTAAATTTTATTTCATTTTTATGAAGTTTATTATAAGTATTGGTAAAATTACATTATCAATGTCTAACTGCTGTTAAAAATTGAAACTTGGTTTCAATTTAATCAATTCATTTTGTCTCCTAAGATTCATTCCAGAATATAGTTATTGTGTTCTATTATATTATGACTATGCCAACCACAATGATTGCTAAATAAAATATTGTTATATAATTTTTAATAATGTGTAAAAAGTAATTGATTTTTTTTTTTTTTTTGTATTTAATCAAATATATCTATTATGTTCATTTTCTATAATATGACTTTACAAATACTTCGCAAATATCTATATAAATTAGTTCCATAAAGTATTATTAAATTTAAAAATAAAAAACAAAACTTTTTAACCTTTTAAAAGTTTTATCTTTAAGGTAAATGGAATTTAAATAATTATACAGTGCATATAATATAAAAATGTATTTATAGTTTATAAAAATAACAATAAAAATATATCAGCTGTCAAATATCCTAAATAGTTTTTACATATTTATTATATCTAGTTTTTTTTTACATCCTTAATAAAACATAACATTAGGTATATAAACATTAGTTACATTTTATTTATTTTAATTATACATAAGTATTTAGATAAATTGCTTAAGTATTTCATAATTAATCATTCTAAAATTATTTTTTATTTTGAGTTAATTTGTTGTAAAAATTACCTAAGTATATAATATAACTATATACGTATTATACACTTAAGTGTATTACATTTGAATATACTCTTAAATAGTGTAATAATAATTAATATTTTTTTTACTATTTCTGATACTTAATGAAAATCTATACTCCAATGTATAAATATGAATTTATTATTAATTAAATATCTGAATATAAATATAAACTATTACTATTATTTAATAATTGTATACAATTCATTAATTTATAACATATTTAAATAATTAATATACTGGACAATATTCATTATCTTTCAACATTTTAGAATAGTGTTTTATTTCTTTATAGAATAATGAATATAACTAATATGTTATTTATTATATGCTTTATACGTGTTTTATGGGTATTGTAATTTACATATATATATATATATATATATATATTTTTTTTAGGCTTGTATTGATGATAATCTAGACATGGTTGAATTTTTGGTTGAACACGGAGCTGATGTGAATAGAGGCGATAAAGAAGGATGGACACCATTACATGCAACAGCATCTTGTGGATTTGTTAGCATAGCAAAGTTAGTGTTTAGTTTAAACTAATTTAAGAATAAAGTTTCTATTTCATTTATAGTAATAAACAAAGAATATTTTTTTTATTTATATCAACATTTTTGGAAGTTTTGGGCTATGGAATATTTAAAACATTTGCATTGTAGTTTTTCAATATTCGAATAGCAAAATTACTACTCACGGGCCATAGTTATTCATCAGTCATAGTTATTTTTAGATAGCTCTTCACAATCCGATTTTAAAATGGGATTGTTGCTACAGTTAAAAGCACTGTAGTGTTTGTAGACTTTGCCAGCTGGCTCAGCTTCTGTATTTTATACGATTTATACATTTTTTTAGAAATTATGTTTTCAACAAGAATTGCAATAGGTTATGCATTATTATATTACATTAGGTTGTTCTGAATATCAATGTAATTTATTTAACTAATATTTAACATAAAAAATAACACAATCCAAAAATGAAGTAAACTCTTAAATGAATTTAGATTAACCACATATATAATAATTATCAGTTAGTCAAAAGAAAATGATTTTTATAATGAAATTTGTATGTATAGCAGGGGCGAATTCAGTCATGATATCAGGGGAGAGGGTGAATTATAATTCTTTTATATTATAGGAATTACATAAATGATGCAGAATATTCATATATATATATTTCAAATTCAATCTTTTTATACAAAACGGGGAATTTCTCTAATCATCCTTCACTGGATCCACCACAGGTGTATAACAGTTCGTAATTATTATAATAACTATTAATTTTTTAACAAAATTATATATATATATTGAGGAGTGATTTTTTTTTATTTTATTGTGATCCAACGTATACATTTGAAAATATAAGTATAATATAATAATATAAGTAGTTTCTGTATTTTTATTTTTATGAAAACAAAATATTTTGTATTTTATATTTTATTTTTTTTTTTAGTTACAATATTTGAACTCCCATTCTTTATATGATAAAATAATAACAATTTTCAAATGGCAACATATATTTTAAAGAATATATTTTTATAGAATTTTATATATGATGGTTTTGAAAATATGGTTATTTCTCGAGTAATTAACATTCTAAAATATAGACTGGAGGAATATGTATTGATGTTGATTATTAGGTAGTTGTTTTCAAAAAGAAATGTACAAAAAATACTGTATTTTCAAAATGTATATGCTGGAACACATTAAAAAAGTCGCCGTATATCTAAAATGTAATGCATTTAAAATTTTTTTATAAATTTGCATAGAATGATTCAATAATAGTCTAACCTAACCTTTTTTTATTCCTTGATATTGATTTCTCAACACAAGATATTATATCATTCAATTGATTTATTACAATCATTATGTGTTATGGCATACAATGTCATATTACTAAAATTCACAAGTGGTCAGTTATCCGGTAACTAGCAAAACGTAATCAAATGTTTGTTAATTAAGTTTCATGTAGGATTATGAAAATTCAAAGAATATTCAGATATAAAATATTAATAGAAATTGCATTAATACTTTAAAGTTATTAGTATAGACAAATTGTTTTTTTACTGTAGATATTTGTTAGAACACGGAGCAGATGTATCAGCAATTAACTGTGATCAAGAACTAGCAACTGATATTGCAGAATCTGATGATATGAGACAACTTTTAGAACAACATTTAAGGGATATTGGTAAATTTAAAATACTTGTGAGCTTTATAATAGTAAATTTTAATTATATTTATAACGGGATTGATGTGATTTTTCTTAAGGTATTGACTGTGATGAAGCAAGAAACAAAGAAGAGAGACTGATGCTAAAAGATGGACGGGAATGGATTAGTACAGGAAAATTTAAAGATTTTCCTCATGCTACTACTGGTGCAATGGCAATACACGTTGCTGCTGCTAAAGGATACATTAAAGTCTTAGAGTAATACATATTACAAACTAATTTTAATTAAAATGTTCAATAAGTATAATGAAATATTTATTAGGTTGCTTATTCAAGCTGGTGCTGACGTTGATTGTCAAGATTATGATGGATGGACCCCATTACATGCAGCAGCATATTGGGGCCAAAAAGAAGCCTGTGAAATATTAGTTGAACATTTCTGTGATATGAAAAAAAAAAATTTTGTGGTATTTATTTTAGTTCTGAAAATATTATTATATGTTATATATTTTGTCTTTTATAGGGTCAAACAGCATTTGATGTTTCTGATGAAGAAATGAAAGATTTATTGGATGAGTTAAAAAAGAAACAAGCTTCACAGAATAAAGATTCATCAGATAAAAACTACCTTATAAGTAACAAATTACCAAATTCTCAAAAAAGAAGGTTAGTCACATAATAACTTATATTGCTGTTTGTTAGCTTTCTTATATAACTAGGCTGGTTCTTCTACCTTGTGTTTATGTTTTTATTGCTTTTTTATTCTTTGCTTGTTTGCATGTTTTTTATGTGTTCTGCTTCTGTATTCCTGTTGGATGCTCTGTATCACAAAACCAATGTAGATCTTCAATCAGCAGGCTTTCCGGTAATGATAAATCAACATTGAAAAAGGACAAAGAAACAGTTCTAGATCGAAATCGAGTGATTAAAGAAGAAGAAGATGATATTAAGATTAAAGATGCTTCCCCAATAATTCAAAAAGTGGAAATTGAACTTTCACCTATTGAATCACTGAAACCTGAAAATTATGGTAAAAATTACTTTATTAATTATACTTTATTAGAATAAATAAATATATTACTTTATAGGAAATATACCAAAAGAATTTAAACAGCCTACAGTTCCATCATCAGACAATAATGAGTTAAAACCTCCAGAAGTTGTTTTGCGAAGAACACAAAGTTTTGAGTCTGATGAAAAGTTAGTATATGATTTAACAATTTATATTTACCCCAGTATACATTGTTTCTAAAGAAATATGTTAGATCCATGTTTTTTTTTGCTCTTAATTAAATAATAAATATCAATGCATGCATTTTATTCAAGTACTAGCTATTTTAAATTAGTTAAGAATAACCAAAAAAAAAATAAAGTAAGAGTTTAAAATATGATCTTACAAGACGAGAAGGTTGATTTCGTATGTTTCTCCTTTGTTTCTTCTTCGATCCTCAGAGACATTAGTGGTTTATTATAATAAAGATTTGAGTGTAATGAAATTGCATTCAAAATATAATTCTGAGCGAAACTCAATATAATGCAATATATTATACTGATAAACTGTTCCAAAATTTCACCACATATGTAAACTACCTATGAGAATAATCAAAAAAATTTACAAGTCTCTATGTTCAAAATTGCATTAATTATCATGAAAATCAAAAATCAATTTTGTCAAAATTACAATTTCTAAGAATCATGCTGTTTTTTTATTGTTATTCTTTTGCCAAAGAAAAACTTTTGAGAAATTCGAAAAATGAGCTAAAGAAGTATCAATAAGATGCAATTTGTTACCGAAAGTATACTCTACTTATGGTAGTTATACCATTATTTCTACCCAAAATCGTATTTCAGATATAAAAGAAATTACTTGCATCGCTCAGAATCTAAAAATGTAAAAAATAAGCATAATTAGTAAATACTAATTCAAAATTTAACAATAGAAAGTATTTTATGTTTAAATAATTATAAAATTGTTTTAATATTGTGTTTTCTTACGCATATTAATATTTCAATATAACAATGAATAATTTAATGATAATGTGTAAGTATCTTTAAAATTAATGTTTTATTTATAATTTCTTGTGAACAACAAAAATTATTTAATTTGTATGATTCTAAATTTATCTGAAATTATTCATCAAAATTAAACCAATCTATTAAATTTGTAAGATTTTGTAACTTATAGTTATAATTTTCTATGCAAATATTTGCCTATAATGAAATAACAAATTACTTTCATATTTTGTGTAATTCTGTTTCCACCTGTAACTATCCAATAAGAAATACAGATAACTATACTCTATTCAAAATGAGATCGGTACCCAGCGGCCAAGTTGTGCGCATGGGCGTGGCTTTGTTCTGTGGCTTGGCCTGACGCGCCGCCACCGACGAGAGTGCCTAATTATTCTAGTATCGACTGCCGATGTGTACAATTAATTAAAAATACATTGTGTTACGATGACACGTATTATTAGATACGGTTTTAGCATTTAGGTTGAACTTGTAGTTTTTTTTTTTTCAGTTTTTTCATGAGATGCCTATGAAAGACATCTTTCAATGTTGTTTCTTCTTTTAATTTTATGAATGTTGAAACTAAGTTTGATCAAAGATTTAAAATTTATCTGAAAATGTAAATTTTTCTCAATAATTCTTAATATTATTGGCTATTTTGGGTTTAACAGTTTGAAAATTATATAGAAGCGTAACCATATACAACAAATTATTTTGTAAATAGACAGACATTCTTTTATAAGCTTCTAAAGTTAGAATATTAATTATAATTGAATATTATGATATTTTTTATGTTTTTAAGTCTGAAAACACTTTTTCGGGTAGCAATAATGGTATGATTAGCTCAAGTAGGATATGCTTTCAATTGAAAATTGTATTTACTTGGTATATTTTTTAGCTCATTTTTCGAATTTATCAATAGTTTCTCCATGAGATAAGAAAAACTATCAAAAAAAGGTTGAAAATCTACTAAATTAACGGAAACTGTGATTTTGACAAATTTGATTTTAAATATTATAAAATAACTATCCTCATAGGTAGTCTACATAGATTGTAAAATTTTGGAACTGATTATGAGTATAATATATTGTATATCTCACTGAAAACTTTTTTTCAAATGTAATGTTATTGCATTGAAATATTTATTTTAATAAACTACTAACTTCTAGTACCAAAGAAGGAAAAAATTGCAGAATCGACTTTCCCCTTTTTTAGTCATAATGTTAGAACGGTTTTAAATGGTTTATTATATTTAACATTTTACAATAAAATTACAAATTATTGACATACAATTTACATTTTGTATGAGTAATACTAGCACATTAAATTCTTAATGTTTAGTATATTACATACGTTTTAATTATATTATTATTTATTCATTGTATAATTTAATGTTATACCTTAATTTATTAACCATGCATGTCTATTAATCAAAAATAGAGTAGGTAACTTAACATTTGTAAAATCTTATGATTTATGTAATCTAATTCAAAATTTAAAAAATGTATTTGAACTTTGAAGTTAATGTAATGTAGAATGCAGAGGTGGTTTGACCATTTACATCTTACTGGGGCAAAGTAAATAAGATCACCCACCCACCTACCCCTATTTTTTTTTTCACAAAACAGTGTTTTTATAAGATCATGTATGATAAACATATATGATAGCAGAACCTATTTTGATAAACAATTCAGTAAAAAATTTAATTATATTTGACATATTAATATACATGATATGGAAAATAAGAATGCTGTTTATATTATGCTACCTACATATATATGTATAATATACGATAACACGATATACGTACTAGGCAGTTAGGCACTGTACAATACTACCGCCATAGATAATATAGGTATAATATATAATAGCATAGATTCTATATTATCTATGACTACCACAGAACGCTACTGAGTCCTGATGGCACCGCCCCGGTAAAAGCTACCAACAAGCCGCCTCTGGTAGAATGTGTGAATTAACATATTATTACTATTATTTTTTTGCATGGTTTGTGTGTTTGTATAAACAGATTTTATCGACGTTATTGTGAGTTGCGTGCTAAAATTAAAGGTAACTTGTGGGGAGTTATACATCCTTCTCCGACTACACCAATTGCTTCACCTCCTATTAGAACAGCTTCATTGAAGGAAAAACCTCTATCAAGGTATTATAAATTGATAACATCAATATTATTGTAACTAAGAAAGTATACAAATATTTTGAAATTTAAAAATTATGTTTTTTTTTTTTGTATATATAGGCGGAACAAAAGTAATTTTAGAGATGATCAAACAAATTTAGCAACTGCTAACAGCTGTTTAAATTCTAACGATACAACACATCCACCTCAAAATATCCGCAGGTATTGAATTTTTCAGATTAATTTAAATTTTTTCAAATTGAAATATTTATAAAGCTTTTGAAGCATAGGTACAGGTTAAGTCAAATACAGAAAAAAATGTTCCGACACATATTATAAATCTCCCATTAATAATTAAGTTAATACTAAAATAAAAATTAACATACCCTAATTGTCAAGACATAATAATTTTAAAAAAAAATTTCAATAAATATAGCGTAGAACAAGAGTTATTTCATTTGTTTGTCAAATCCTCGAGACTTGCCCTGTATATATTATAGGTGTTAAAAAATAACAATTAACAGAATTTTTTCTTGATTTTTATAAAACAAACAAGTCTATTATATTTTTTAAATCTATATAATCTGCTATTTCTTCCACAATTGCAATAGTAGCCAGTTTTCACCAAGTTTTTTTGTAACATTGTAGTTCTTAGGTAATTATTAATTATTTAAGTTTGGAGAAACTTTTTTCAGCACTGGCTGAAGTAACAGGTGTTGTTAATAAAATACGAAGAGAAATATTTCCGTAAAAAGAAAAGCGCCATGAGTTTTTTTTAGGAAAGAAAAACAATATTAAAATTTTTAATAAATATATTACAACTTACAATTGTATCAATATAATATGTTTAATATTATTAGTGGTGTCAAAGCATTTATCAGCGGTCTACAAATGCAACAGAAACAATCAGAAACAACCCATAAGATAGTCCCCGGGAACATCTTTAAAAACTTTTTCAAGTTTGTTCTTGAAATAGTAAATAGTTGTTTGTTTTTAATAATTAATAAAATAACATATTTTCTGTTAAAACTGCTTATTTACATAATTAATTAAATTATAACCTGAAACTGAAATCCAAATTTTGTAAGAATTGTTGTAAATGAACCAAGTATTTATTTAAAACTATAATACTTTACTGGAAAGAACACAAGTATTTATAAAATATAATTAAACACATTTACTATTCAGTATAATGTTTGAATTATTGTTTGAATTTAAAATTTTTTATTGAACTATTAATCTGTGTATCATTGATTCATTGATTTAAATACTATTTTTTTTCTTTTTTAATTTAATTTTCTGAATTTAATGACTTGATGTAATCTGAATCTACCAATTTAATATTATATTATATATTTAAATTAATATATAATATAGAGTGTCCCACAAGTATAACTCAAACAAATTCAAATAATGAATAAATACTAATATTAGAATATAATCAAAATTATTTTTTTAATACAATAAAAATAAAAAATAAATTTAATCCTAAAATCTTGAATAAGTTAAGTAGTTAACTAAAATTTTAGGAAAATTAAACTCTTTAAATTGATTATCTTAAAATCTTAAATTGTTATTAAATAAATATATGTTTTACATTTTGTTCAATTATTATTATAATATATTTTTAAATTTAAAATATAATTACCCTTATCCCTAATAACTATTGAAAAAATAATTTGAATAAAAAAATATTACTAAGAGTAAATCCTTGTGAGACATTCAATTTACTATAGAAATGTTTTAATATTAGAATGATCTAATACAAACTATAACCGGCTTTTACTGACAAGTTGTAGTATATTCATAATTTTGGTCTTGAATTTTTTTATGGTTTTTTTTAAATTTTAATTACAAATGCTCTATTTTTAACTTGATGTATAGATTTAGACATGAAGTTAAGTAATATATGTTATAAAAAAATTTAAATGTATGTTATTTGTTTTGTGTTATTAATGATTGGTTTGTAAATTTAAAAAAAGCAATGTGTTTTTATTACAATACCTTATTTTTTAATAATTATTAAAATAAAGTTTAGTACTTTATACTATTTTACTTAATATTTTCAGTAATTATATTAATAATGATTATTTTCAGGTCATTTGTTCCTCCAGTTAGAGATGATGAGTCAGAAACTCAACGAAAAGCACATGCTAAACGTGTTCGAGAAACTAGACGTTCAACACAAGGTGTGACATTAGAAGAACTAAAATCTGCCGAACAAATCGTTAAACAAAAAAACCAAGATACTGGAAAAAGCAAATTAAACAACTCTGTTCAAATGGAGACAAATAATAATTCTACAAACAATATAGAAACCCCACAAGTTAGTATAATTTATGTATTAAAAATTATTAGTTTTGTATTTTCTTTGTGGGTCTTTCATTCAATGTGAGCAAAAAAATATTTATTTATTAATCGTTGAAAATCTACTTTCTATCTAAAATGTTTATTAAATCTATAGGTAATATTTATACATGCACAAGAATCTGAAAATCTAAATGATCTGACAATTGGTATAACATAATAATATAAACATCTAATTATTTACTATCTAAATTAAACAAAATTCATCTTTAATATTTTATCAACTTAAAAAAATAAAGGTACCTATATTTTTAAACTAAGAACTATGAAATATTCATATACAATTTATTTTAAATGTGTGATAATGTTTTTAACATTATATTATAAATAACATTATAAATTTAAATTTTAATCAAATAGTTTAAAAATGTTAAAACAATGTTCATTTTTAAAAGAATTTTTATCTTAAGATTATAGTAGTTAATGAAATAATAAAATATATAAATAGATTCAGTCATTTAGATTGTTTAAATTAGCATTTAAATATTTCATATATTTTAAATGTCTAGGTGGGTGCACTTATTAAAATTAATTAGAGTATATAAGGCTCAGATTTTTATACACTAAAAAATACTTAAATATGTATTAATTTATGCATAAAATAATAGTTATTATAATATATTAAAACATATGCATTGTACTAATATTAGAAAGTATGAAATTTTAACAACAAATAAAATATCGGCAGTCACTCTCTCTGACATTCCTTCTTTGTCCCTTCAATCTTCGGTTAGTGGTGGAATATTATTGTGTTATATTATAATTAAGATTTGAATGCAATGCAATCGATAACGATTCTAAGCAAAACTTAATACAATGTAATGATAATATTTATTTTTATACATTTTGCTTATTTATCAAATAATGTACAACAGAAAAATTAATTATCATAAAATAATGAAATTCAAGTTCTTCAAAAATGTAGATACTGAGAATTTTACAGTTTTTTACCCATTTATTGGTAGTTTTTCTTATGACAAAAAAAAACTTGAGAAATTCGAAAAATGAGCTATAAAAATTACCAACTAGTAGCAATTCTCTACTTTTGATAAGTCATAAGCAGATCATTATTTCTGACAAAAATAATTCTTTAAAATATAAAATAAATAACCTAAATAAAAATGTTACCTGTAAAATTTAATTGTTTGATATTTAAATGTTATTTGTATAAACAAATAAACATAAAAATATTTATATTTGAATCTATTATCAACAAAAGAAAAATCATCATAGTAATTTAATAATCATTTTTATTTATATAAAATACTACATTTTAAAACTAAAATAATGTATTATGATTTTTATATTAATAAAATTATTATTTATTTGTATTAAATATATTATGATGAAATAGTATTAAAATAATTTTTATTTCAATGTGACCATTGATGAAAAGTTGAAAAACACATGATTTGCGTGAGTTAAAAGGTTGTCAACCTCTGCTGTAGAATATGAAACAAATTTATATTTAGGTTACCATTTAATTGGGTTAATAGTAAATAAACATGTAACTACATAAAAATCTGAGCCCTATTTATAATTTAAAAGACAAAATATTGTTACATTTTGATTTAAAACATGTTATATAATTTGGGTTTTACATAAACAACAGCCATATCAATAATAATTATTATAATTCGATTATATATGGACTTGTAAAAAATTATTTTTTATAAAATATAATAATTTGATTTATAGATTATACTACGACCAAATAGAAATAAACACATATAGAAATGTGTAGTACTACTAATGTTTTATAATATACTAGTCTTATTTGTTTTTTTATTTTTATTGCAAGCCTCTTAATTTTTGAATTACAATAATTTATTAACTTGATATAATATATTTAAATATAATGTATCATACAGTATGTATGAGCAATTAATATACTTAATATAATTTATTATTGTTGTTTTATTAATGTAATAATAATATTTTACATACAAAGTATTGATTTTTCTAAGTTGCATAAAAAAGTAAAATCACTTGAAATTTATATATTATGATTAAATTATTTAAAATAAAAAGTAAATTATCTTAACTGATAATAGTTTGAATTTAAATATAAATTTAATAGCAGTCTATGAATTATACAAATACCATCATGTTAGGGGTTGCCAAATTATTGAAAGTTTTAGTTTTTAATATCCTTATGTTTTATTTTTGTTGCCAAATAAAAATACATTTTAATAGTTTGAAGATTTACAATATTAACTTTAAAGTCAAAATCATGTTATTCATATTAAAATTGTTTCAAAGAAATATTAAGTAGACTTAATAAGATATGGTAAGTATCACGTATGAGGTTATAAAAAAATAGTAGGTGTCAAGTATGAGAAAATAAACAATTTAATTAACTTGGTAAAGTTTCATTGAACAATTGTATTGTTTTTAATAAATAACACAATTTATAGATACTCAATTTAAAACATTTAAATTATATTTAAATAATAATATTATAATATGTATGTGTATATAATAACATTTGGCCTAGACATAATATTTTACAAAGTTGATTATATTGGTAGTAGACATTTCTCCTCTGATTTAAGTTCTCATAAAGAATAATGTTTAACCCAACCAGTATTTTTTCATTATTTAAAATATAAAATATCACACTTTCATTAACTTCAAAAAATCATTAAAAATAAATAATAACACTATAAGAAGAAATTTTAATGTCAAATTTTTTTTTTAAATAAAATAAAATTTTATTTTTTATTTAGAAACAAAAATATAAATTAATATACCCTAATTGTAGTGCTGGTGTATAATAATAATTAACATATTTTTTTAAACAAATATAGCAAGTCATATAGACTATTATTAGAGTTATTTTATTTGTCAAATCCTTGAGACTCATCCTGTATATATTTATATTTATTAATTTATATTATTTATTATGAATTGATAATAAACATAAATTTTACTCAAGATTCTAACTATAATGAATTAATTTTAAAAAAATTAGTTATATTTAGCTTAAATAATTATATAGTTGAACCTTGTATTAAATTTCAGATCTTTAAACGGTTTAAACACAAAATTGCTAATTTTGTTTAAAATTGACTAAAAAAAAATAATTCAATGTTCCATATTTAGATTACCTACTGTCACAAATGAGCCAGCCATATTTTTGTAGTGTTTCTATAATTTGTTTGTAGTTATTCGCATCACTAAAGAAAACTATTTGAAAATTCAAAAAATAAGTTATCTACAACTAGACAATATTTTTTACTGAAAACCAATCTATCCTTTAATTACCATTTTTAAATTAAAAAGAATACATTAACTTCATACAAATTGCATGTCGTTGTAAAAATCAATATATTCTTTCCTCGCTTCACTCAGAATATAAAATATATAATTTATATTAGATCTAGGATAAAAAATAACACGGTTTGAGTAGTAGCATTGATTACAGAATAGATTCTATTCTGTTTTCTATTTTATTACAATTTAAGTACTTAATCTATTAAATATAAAAAAAGACAAGAATTCTGGCTTTGGGACGTTTTGCTAGTTTTTATATTGCATCCATTGTTAATCACAGAAAGTTCGCCTATTTGAGAAGAAAAGTCCCTAAAAAAATTTGATATTTTTAATAGTTTTCGAGATATCGAATATATTAGAAATACACTCTAATGCTCTTGATCACTGTCGTTCCGTTTTCGTTCCGCAAAACCACGTTCAATAAAAATTAATATTTTAAATATTGATAGACATAGGTTATAATGTTTTTGGAAATATTCCGATAACTGAGGTGCTATAAATTTATAAGCTCATTGATTCAAGAAGAAAAATCTAGAACTCGAATAGTTATCCTAATTAGAAATATGTATTTTGTAGATTTGTATAAATATTTTCAGTGGATTCCTTGATGCTGTATAGTGTATACAATATGTATGGTGTGCACCTGTGTTTTGGACAAAAGCATAATATTAAACGTCACTTAAACTTCATTGTGATTAATGCTAACAAATGTTTAGGTTTTATTAAATGACACTGTTGTGAATAGTATGCATGTATTAAAAAGGAAGTCGATTCCGGGCGTTCTTCCTTCGTCCCTTTTGACCTTGGAGAAATTAGTGGTTTATTATAACTTATAATTAAGATTTGAATGCAATGATATTGCATTCAAAAATACGATTTCTGAGCGAAACTACAATATATTATACTGATAATATTACTTTTTATTCATAGTCTTTATTTATCAAATAATGTGCAACAGAAAAATTAGTTATCATAAAACAACTAAATACTAGTTTCAAACTTAGTTTCCCTGAATTTTGGCATTTTTTTAACCATTTTTTAGTAGTTTTTCTAATCCCAAAGATAAAATTTTGGGAAATTCGAAAATACGCGATAAAACCGATCTTTCTGGATAATAATTTGTACTTTTTTTTTATCAACATTTAGCCATTAAGGAAGGACTATCACAAGAGTAATAAAAATTCAAGAAAAATATTAATCATTTGAACCAGGGGCAGTTCCAGCCCATGTTAATCGAGGAGGGAGGGGGGAAAGGATCGATAATTTTTTTGGTATGCAATAATTTTATATATTGATTCCTTTCCCCCTCCCCTAACATACGTTTTAGATACGCACCTGGATCATGGAGACCTTACTTTAAAAATAACCCTCTTATGTTAAAACTAAAATACAAAACTATAAACATTCTTTTTTTTAATGGTTATAAAGATTATTATTTAGCATTAAAAATTAAAGTTATATATTTTTATTATTATGTAGCCATAGTCTTTAATAGTAAATGATAGTAACTACAACTTAACTTATTATTACCTAGTTTAATAATTTGTCAGGCTAAAATAGAAGAGCATGTAACTGTTACGGCTACGATTACTCCATTGCCCCGAAATATTCCGTCTAACATGCCAGATAGCTGTTTGGAACGAAGGCCATCTTGGAGGCTTAGGGTTGAAAACGGCAGCAAGGTTTGTTGACAAACCTTTTATTGTGTGTAAAGGAATTTAAGGTCGCATTTGGATAATTTTAGTTTTGTGTTGATTTAATATGCTGAAGTTTTATTGTTTTAGTTTTTAACATAAAAGCATGTTATGGTTTTGTATTTAGTATTTGTTCATTATGTATGTTTAAAATTTAAAACTTTAACAATAAATTATGGAACTATTTTTAACAGTTTTTACTTGAAGATGCTCGATCTAATGAAGCAATTCAAAAACCTTCATCCAAGTCACACATTCCGTCATCTCTTGACGCAAGTGCTGATACAACCGTTACGTTACCATTAAGACGCACATTACCTAAAGAAATTGATGATAAAGGTGAGTTGTATAAAGCTTGATCAAAATATTATTTTAATCGTTGTCAAAATAATGTTATTGGAATTTGTTTTTAAATACATTAATCATTTAAAGGAATTCTGGCTAAACCCACTATTTATCTCTTTTCAATCTATAATAATAATATAATTATAAACGTGTACATTAATCATTAATCAGTATCAATAATAGACACTAAAATGCCAATTAAATATTTATTAATTGTCTAGCTTGGTTTAAGAGTAATTTAAAGGATAATATGTTATTTTATATTTTACGTTTTAGATCAAGATAAAGAAAATGAATTTCGCAATCACCAGGCAACTCAGGGAGTTATACAAAGAAGAAAAAGACCAAAGCGAAGATCCACCGGAGTGGTTACCGTTGATTTAGATGAAATTGACCCAGATAGACAAGATACCTCTTCCTGCGGTGGTACTGATGATAGTATCGGAGAGGTGAGTTGTTACATTTATGTTTTTATATACATACATTTCGCTGTGTAATCCGAATTTCTTATATGTTAAGTATAATTTTTGTTTGGGTGTCATAACATTAACGAAAAATTGTATTCTAAGAACCAGTTAAATAATAATAAATAAAAATTGGTGTTTTTCCAAATATTGTTTTTGAGTGTATGGTGAAAAGTTGAAAAGGACTAATATGTTGTTTTATATTTTTGGCAACTTTTAGATTTTCTTTTGATCGTTTATTTAGAACAGCTACTATAAGATACCCCTCCCCATGTCAAATAACGCCTTCACTATACATGTATGCAATTCTATTTTCGATTCAGCTAGTGTTCACTGTAGTAAAATTCTATTAATATATCAATAGTTAGCTTTCGTTAAATCAAAACCACATTAAACAAACAAATAAAAAGACAATATGCAATTTCAAAAACAAGTTTTTAGGTTTGGCCGAATATCTAACAGTCATTGGCCTGTGTGTTTGTATATTTTTGTATTTCGACAGACCACAACAATAATATTTTAACATTAATTTAGAATTATATACAAAATACAACGTAAGCCACTAAGGGCAAGTTTTTTTTAAAAACCAGGACGACTAAACCAAAAATAGATCACGGTCACTACTACGATTTACGCATATCCACGCGACACGTCGACGTCGTCGTCGTTTTTCTCCTCTCCTAATCTTCTCCATGCCACAATACTTCAGTTCTTCGTAAATAGCTCGCCGATTAACTTGCATTATTTTATCTATATTATTTTGGTTTTGTCTGTTACCATATATTATATAACTGCGAACCGATAATTACGTGTCGGTCGCGTTCTTTGCAATGAGTTCTTACCACAACAACAACAGTATTCGAAAATCTCGACCATCGTCGTCATATGCACGACCTAGGAGCGTTTATGATTCTCCGTCACGGTCCGGTTCCATGTACTCGTCTATCGGACTGTCTACGCCATCATACCTAGGCACATCGCCATCATATTCGTCCAACATTCCATCGTATTCCGCCGCGTCCACCTACGGCGGTACCGCTTCCGGATACGGCGGATTAACCTTAACCCCGTCATCACCGTCTTCCAGTCTTTCTGCATACACCAGTCGTACCGCTTCCCCATCATCCCGCCAATCACTCGTTTCCCCGTCGTCCCGTCCATCGCATGCTTCCCCGTCCCGTCAATCGCACACTCCACTCAGGCGAAACTACTATCAGAGTCCATTGTCTAGATTTGACTCCTCTACTTCGTTAGCGTCGAGTAAAAGCTATGGATCCGAGGGCTATGCGGTAAGCAGTAGGGAAGTGTATATAGATATAACAATGTTTGTCTTGATAATTGGTTGTGAGTGTATGCATAATCGTCTTGATGATAAGACATGAGAGCATCAACAAGTAATCTATCTTATTATACAAAAAGTCAAAGCTGAATTTACTATTAAAACAAACAATAAAAACTCAGATTTTTTAAAATAATTTTAATGAAAATACTAGACATCTCAATTCTTTAAACTTCGGAAAAGTATTAAATTTTTAATTATTTTTCTCCTTTTCACTGCCAGGGAAATATCCTGGATAAATCATTATTATCATTTATTAATTTATTACGTTTTTTTTTTTTCATAATTTTTACCAGACAGTTGAAGTATGGTTTTGTTCTCACCATGATAAAATAAAAAGAATCCGACCATATTCCGTCTTTTTATTCAATACTCCCAGATTAGCACCGCTCAAAATTTACTCACATTTTTTTCATCAATAGGGTATTTAAATTTAAATACTCAGACTTGAAATTTATTTAAAGCTTTATAGACTAATAGTTTTATTTTAGTTTATAATTATTTTATTACAGATAACACTACATTTATTTAGTGGGGATATCCTAATTACATGAACTATGGATGTCATAGGCTCCTATAATTTATTAATATCTTTAAACATAATATAATATTATAAAGCTAATTAATAACAGGCTGACTGGTACTATTAGTCCTCAGACAAGATAATTTGAGATTTAAAAACAATATAAATTCAAATAATCACAATTGAATACATTTATTTTCATAGAATTTTTATTGTAAATATAATAGTTATATTTAATAATGAGTCTTTATAAATAAATTCGTAGATCAAATTGTAAATTTCATCAACATTAACTAAAAAAAGTAAACAATGATTTGAACTTTAAAAATAATATCCCATCTGTAAATAAATGTTAAAATTTTCAAGTATTTAAGCTATTATTTTATTAATTATAATTTATAAGTGCATGTATATATAAGTTGTAATAGAAAAGTAAAATTTAAAATAATCAGTGTCATCCAAAATTTTGAAGTTTAAATAAAAAAAATTTACTTTTGAAAATTATTTTATAAACCAAATAATAATCGTGTGTTTTTTAAAATTATATTATGTCTTTATACCATACCATTATAAATAAATAACACAATTTCCAAGTATATACAAAACATATTTTAGAATTAATATCCGTCATATATGTCAAATTCACTATTTTTTTTATGCTTGAAAAAAACAATGAAATTATTTTGTTAATGAACGGATTTATAGAAGTATAATAGTATAAAAATTATGGGTTATGACTACCTTAAAATAAAATAAATAATTACAATTACATAAGAATAATCATAAAAACGTATAATCCATTATGCAAACAATCAACCAACATTTTCTGTATTTGCTCAGAATATTTTTTTGATAATTAATTTTAATAACCTCAATAAAATATGTACTTTTAGTTTTTATGAATACTGTTTTCTTTATATTTAACATAATTTTTTTTAAGAATAGTAATAAACAAATTGAAATGCCTATTTGGGTTAATTCATCATATTTATTTTAATATTCCTTCATACGTTATGTTAATTAAATTTAGTATTTTTTTTTTTTTTTTTTTTAACTATTTTCACTCATTTGATTTAGAGTGGTGGTGATAACAAGACGTCATCGCGTCTTTGTTCATTATCATCTTCTCAAGATAGCAAACGCAGCAGCGCAGCAAATTCTCCTGGCCCATGCATGGAAAATGGAGAAATTGATTACAAAGCTGTAAGTATTTCTCTTGTTTTAATAATTTAAATTTTTTGTTAATTTTTATAATTCTATTGTTTAGTTATATGAAGAAGTAGTTGTAGATAATGAAAGATTAAGGCGACAGTTACAAAAGACTGAAGAAGATCTACTGGAAGCCAGGATAACTATAGATAAACAGTCAACTAATGTAATATATTTATCTTTTTGTATTTATTGTTTCAAATACAAACTGATCAAATCATTAATTAAAATTTTGTAGGCTGGAAAAAGTCAAACAACATTATCAGAAACGGAAAAACGTGAAAGGCGAGCTATGGAGAGAAAATTGTCTGAAATGGAAGAAGAACTCAAGGTAATTATATTAATTTTTTTGGTGTGCGGGATTTAAAAAAGAATGTATGTCTAGGCCATATAGTAATAAAAATAGACTATATCAGTGTTGCTATATGTGTTAGAATATTTAGAGCTTACACTTAAGTTTATGTTCTTTAGCAATTGCAAAAGTTGAAAGCAGAAAATGAACGGCTCCGAACCGAGAACAGAGCTCTTACCAGAGTCGTTTCTAAACTTACTCATACTTGATTATGTGAAAACTTCATTTTTTTTATGTATGTAGATATTGTGTTGAGATGATTTCTACATTGAGTAATGTGTGGCGTTTTTATGCCTAGTGTGTTTATGAATTCCTATTTAAATTGAACAACTAATCTAATCAATTTATTTTCATTATATCAAAACTCAATTATGAAATGCTTGAGCTTTTTTAATGGTATACTTCTCAAGTCTAAATTTTACAATTAACATTTATCTCTCAATGTATATTCCATTCAACTTAAAAACAACTTACCGCAAACAATATAACTGCCTCATGAGTGATACAAACTAACTAAATAGTTTAAATTAAATAAATATAAAGTCCTAAATACTCTAATACAATAGTTGCCTTCGAAATTTTTCTTAACTTGAATGGATTATAGATTTATTGATTTTATTAACATTTAACATTCTATATCATTTAAAAATAAAATATTGTAGTATTAATATTAGATTTTATAATAAATCAATTTTTGACAATAAATGATAAATAATTAAAATTAAATTATAATTTGAAAAAAATATACTGTTTTTTAATTATTTTGTTATCAAGAAATGTTATAATTATTTATGTTTCAAAAATACTTAAAATAGCATTGAAAACATATTTAATCTCCACCATTTAAGTAACATAAACTCCTAATTCACTGCAAAGTAATAAATCAAATTTTATAAATTATCTAGACATTATATTATGAAATTCCTAACTTTATATTTGTAAAATATGAAATGTTCCTATTTGATGATATTTGAGTTATTATTTGTTTGGCATTCTTCTCAATAACTTGGGCCTATTTCCTATTTTCGAAAACTTCTCATTTAGGTGGAATCATGTTTTTAATAGATACTTTATAAACTATTTTTCTAAAATAAAACATTTTTATTATTAAAATTGTAATTTATAAATTAACAGAATGTCTTCATCTTACATTAAAAAAAATAGTACTTTGACAATTCAAATTTGACAAGTTTTATATTTTATATTTAAGTGAACCACAGAATATTTTAAAACAAGTAATTTTCAAAAAAATTAAATAGGTGAAAAGTTAGTAGAGTATACTTTTTTAAAAATGACATGGATTTATGTCAATATTAAATTACTAATAATTTTAATCAATAGGTTTTTTAAGATAAAAATGTACTTCATTAGATTAGATTGTTTCTTACTAAACTTAATAATTTTTGTTTGGTTTTATGTGAAAAGCTTATTTTTGTGTTTCATTAAATAATTTATTAATTTTATTTATATTAATGTTTTCATTTACAGCAAATGGAGCAGCTTCGTCAAGAAAATCAGAGGTTAAAAGATGAAAATGGAGCTTTGATACGAGTAATAAGTAAACTTTCAAAATAGTGATAACTTTATTAGACTACTCTAAATATTTAAATACCTACAGAAATAACTGCTTTTATTCATACATAAATATATCTATATAGCATTCAGTATTAATTAATTTTGACTAGAAGCTATTTTTTATAATATATTCATATCTATATTTTATTTTGTAATATATTTGTTTTTTGTATTCGCCACTTAAGCAGATCTGATTTATACTTTGTATTGACTACGTTAAACGTAATGGCAAAAACTAGTGATTTGTAAGCAATTAACCCAAATTTCATAAATTTCTATTTTAAAATAAATAAATATTATTATTTTTTAAATTATTTAAATACAAATTAATTCATATTTTTAATGTATATATATTACGTACCATTTTCTCATGTATACTATTTTATATAATTATTGTATTTTGTTATTCTGTTGTATGCGGATGTTTATTTTGGTATACCATTAAAATTAAAAACGACTTGATCGCATTTGAAATATTTTTCTATTTGTGTGTATTCCATTTATGCCTATCTGATGCTAATATCCTACTACATACTACTCTAGTAATAAACATACATACATTCATTAGGGATAATTCATTTTTAAAATTTTAAGATATTCTCTTTCTACTTTATTTGAGTTAAAATAATTAATATTTTTCTGGCAACAAATTTAATTAAATTTCTCAAACCATCATTTTTCTTTACTTATTATACTAATGAACTAAAAACAATATAGGCATATAAAACATATTATGATAGACAATTAATGATATACTTATGTAAATAGTTTAAGCCCAACATCATCTACTTAAGTTGCAATGTTAGCATAAAAAATGTTCTAATAACAATATACAGTAGAACCTCGATTATACAAACCCTTTATTACCCCAACTATAATTTGCGTATCTGAAAATAAAAACTCGTATCCGACCGGCCGGTTTATCGAATTTTCAATTAATCGTAACTATCGCTTTTGGTTTATTATTAGTACATATTTTACATGCGTTAATCATTAGTAGATGACCAAAACGCAACGAGCTTATCTAAACGACGTCCTCGTGCTTAATTTGTCAGTTTAGTTCGGCTCTCTACCATACACACATCTTTATAATACATACGTACAAATATATTACAATTGTCAAGTACATATGTATTTAAAATGTCAAATAAACGTAAACGTCATGTTCTTACGATGGAACAAAAAATAGAAATTCTTACTAAACTGGACAAAGGTGAGACTAGCGTATCATTAGCCCAATTTTATAATTAGGTAAAGCAACAGTTACAGGTATTTTAAATAATCGTCATGCAATCATGGATTTGCGTCAAAGATGGATAGTGGTGATGGAATGAAAAGGAGGAAAGTTATGAAAGTCACAAAATATCAAGATCTTGACAAAGCAATGGAAATGTGGTTTACACAAAAACGAATTAAAATATTAATAATAATAATAAATATTTAAATATAATTAATACATAATATTATAAAAAAAAATTATTTTATATTTCCAATATACGAACTTTTGTGTATCCAATCTAGGTGCAGTCCCAATTAGTTCGGATAATCGAGGTTCTACTGTATTAAAATAATTTCCCCAATGGCAACACCGCAAAACAGTAAATACAATGTAAAAATTATTACATTATTCTGCCTGTTTGAAATACCAATTAATGGAACTCTGATTCTGCATTCTATTTTATATCATTAAATATTGTGGTTATTCAATTATAACATGGAATTTAGAAATAATAAATCATTTACATTGTGGAAAGGGACCCTGAACTCATTGTTATGCAGTGTGACTCCATGTATTTCTATATTTTCTAAAGTGTATAACTGAAAATAAGTTACTAATCTATTATGTAAAACTATAATAATGTGTTTAAAAATTAAATATCATTTACTATAAACTAACATTAAAAAATAATTGTTGTAATCAAATTGTTATAATCTAATTATAATAAGAAATAAGATAAACAACAAAATAAACAAGAAGACTAATATAAAAATATGTTGTTTTTACATAAACATTTTTTTCAACAACTTAAAAATATCACAAATAGGATCAATTTTGAAAATTATTTTAAAAATACGATTCTTGGTATTTTGAATTGTGTTTATAAAATTTAATTTAACTACTACAACACCAACGTGATGATCCCTCTGATGGTGGAGCATCCTCATCATCAATTATAATAGTTCTTCTTGTACTCCCTGATCGATTTAATGATACCACATTATCAGCAATTTGTTTGTCAGCCTTTTCTATCATCATCCGACACAGATTTAAAAAGAGTTCTTCAATACCCAAATTTATTTTAGCTGACGTATGAAAATGTACAGCACCAACTGAACGAGCATAACTAATTACAATTTTTAAATTTTTATTTAATCCAACGAATTAAATATATAACTAATTATCATCAATATAGCTTACTTTTCTGCATCCTCTAGTGAAACTGTACGTTCTTTTTCTAAATCAATTTTATTGCCGGCAATAACTAGACAAATTTCACTTCCCAACATTTTTTTTAATTCTTTAATCCAATTTTTCACCTGAAAGATAAATCAGAAATATGTTGTATACAATTTTAAGTAGGTAACTAAATTAAATTAGATATTAAAATAATATGCTATACACCATAATCATTATAAATATTAATAGCAAAAAGTAATGAATGAATATTTAGTAGGCTTACGCACAACGCCATATTTAAGGAAGTACTCATAAGGACAATTGTTATAGCGGCATTTTAAAACTGCCACACCAAATACTTGATACTTCCTTTACTGTTAGTATGTTGGTTAAATATTAATTTTCTAAAGTACAGCTTATAAAATGTGACATACATAACTGAAATACTACTCAAAATCAAATAAGTTCTTTTCGTAGATTATTAAATACCATAAATTGATACTTCATTTATTAATATAAATTAAATTTTTATATTTCTTCAATTATGTAAGTAATGAAACTTGCAATAAATGTCTATCTATCTATCTTTCTAGAGATTGATTTTATTTTAAATAATATATTGTTTTAAGCGCTATTAAGGATTAACTAAAGTAACACCTGATAAATAATATTATACAACATAGTATAAGGTATATTATACTATATGTTCTAGAATTATAATTACTTTTTGGAAAGAATCTTCATCGGTAATGTCATAAACAAGTATTGCACCATTAGACATTCGGTAATAGATTGGTCCTAAAGCATGGAATCTTTCTTGTCCAGCTGTATCCCATATTGCTAAATTTATTCTACGTCCATTGAAATTAAGTTTCTTTTTAACAAATGATGCCTAAAAATATTACACAAAAATAATAATTTAATAACATAATTTAATAAAACAACATAGTTATCAACCACTAGAGTACCTGTAGTGTGCTAACGTGTTTATCATTGAATTTATCTTCAGTGTACCTGAGCACGAGTGACGTTTTACCTACACACCCTTCGCCAAGCAAGACCACTTTGAAACTCTGCGAAGTAGTTTTACCGGTTCCTGTCGGACTTTTACTAGAATCGTCCATTTTAATGTTGATGGTGATACATTAGTTACATTTGCAGACGAATACGAGACACTGTTATATACGAATTAGCCGTATGGATTTAAGATGAAATGTATAAAAAATAATAAGTATGCGATTCCAATTCACATCGTTTATGAGTTAAGACTTTATGTATAGTCAAAAATGTGTACTAAACCACTCGGATGTAAACTGTAAAACTGTATAATGAATGTTTTATTGATAAGGTAAAATATAAAAATATTTGTACGACCCACAGGTACTTATTACTTATCTAAAATCATATAAAATATGTAATAAAAATTCCTTTATAATATTATATTGTTCAACATTGCATAATAATTAACATTATTTACGATTGATAATATTGTAAAGATAGGTACTATCATTACAACAGTATGTACACTGTGCATTGACAAGAAACAGTATGTACGCAAGCGTTATGTGCGATAAGTTTATCTGTAAATATTGATAATACAATAATAATAATAATAATTATTATTATTTTGTCCTGCTGAATAAATGAAAAACGAAACAATAATAATAACATTGAAGCGTTGAGAAACCAAAATTGCTAAAGTTTTGCCACTATTCAAATATCCAATATCTATTCGTATTTCACCTCAATGCCGCACTGCAGGCTGTACTGCCAAGGACGTCGACAGTGATTATTTTTTTTTTTAATCATAGGCACTTTTTGTACTTAAAACTTATAGTTTTAACTTACTATAGTTAGTTGATTAATGATTGACTTGAATGTGAGTGTTACTATTTAATATTAACAGTCTCCAATCGGTTCCGCGATTTTATATTTAAAGATATAAATTATTAATATTTGTTTTAATATAATACAATTTTCATCTCGTTCTCGGACTTTCGGTGAGATTTGTAATTTGTAACTGTAGTCTGCAATGCGAGGTGTTATATGTGACATATTGCAATTATAAACATACAATTTATCTACAACATGCTGTGATACATAACGGTACTCAAAGTTCATTAAATATTACTTAAGTTTTTTCGACGAGATAATGTTATTAATTATTAACAGTATTTTGCACGACACATGGACCACGGTGCACTAGGCCAATACAGCTGATATTTACTAGCATTCGATAGTCCAGTGAACAGTTGTGTTCAACGATTAAAATGGCTCGACACAGAAACATAAGGACCACACAATATTCTGACGGTAAACGTTCCTTGTTACATGTTCAATAGAGTTACAAATTTATTGACTACATATTATTATCCGTATAAGTTTTTGGCCTACTGAATTGTTTTTGATATATTGACTAAATTAAAATAGTAATTTCAGTTATTTTGGATTTAGCCATATAATAATTGAAATTATTGATGTTATGCCATTACTATTTTTATATACCTTTTAAATAAGGCCTGTTACTTGTTTGGAAAACTTGTTGATAGATAGGTGTTTTATTTTGAAATCCAAAATAAATTATATTATCTAGATTATAGATACTATTTTTTTTATGCACATTAAATTATTTCAATATTTTTCATTATTATTATACATTTTATTGTATATTAGTACATAACCTAGTGTATAAATTATTCTAAACTTATATTTAGGCTAACCTAACATATATAGGTAATTTATATTGTTTTCCTTTGATTATAGTATTATTTTTTATTTTGTCAATCTTACTAATTTGTTAACTGTTTAAATTCAGAGAAGGAAGAGAATAATCATAAATAGGTATTTTAATAAAAATGTTTATTTTGTAATTATTTTTCTAGATGAATATTATGATGATGATGATTATTCAAATTCATTTGAAGAAGATTGTATTTCACCAAGTGACGGTATCTTCACATTAATTACTTTTTTTTATTTTTATTTTGAAGTTGTAATATATTTTAAATTATGTTTTAGCATTTTATTTAATTAACCACAAACCTAAGTTTGAATCTGATCAAGACTTAAAAGATGCCAAAATTAATTCATGTTTACAAAGAGTAACAGAAATTTTGGGTTTTGAACTTGCCAAGGATGTTGTGACTGAACATTTGATTAATAATGAATTTAACATTGATAAAACTGTTGATCAAATATTAAATACAAAAACTAGTATATTAAATTTAAATCATGTAGTCATGTTTATATACTAATAAAATAAGTTATTAATATTATATTTGTATTATACAATATAGGTGCTCCAAAAAAAAAAGATTCACAAGGAACTGAAGTAATGTTAAATAAGCCTCCGTCAGTTGTTATTGCTTCCTCATCTAAAAATAAAGATAATATTATTGTTGGTTTTGAAAATACAACTATTGCAGGTAAATATGATTGTGTTTATCTTATTTTGATAGTAGTATTTTAATATTAGCACTTCATCCTTTGTATTTTTATAGGTATTAATAAAATAATTAAGACTTGCATATTTAAATCTTACATTATACATTTTTATGGTCAATATCATAAAGCCCATGGCCATGTTAAATTTTAATTATTTTATTTAACTAATAAATTTTTTCTTTTACATTTTTAGGTTCAAAAAATAAGAACCTTATTGCAACGCCTAAACAGACGCCTTTTAGTACACCTATATGTTCACCAGCAGTGACTCCTCGTAATCGATCTCCACAAAATACTCGTATTGGATCACCACTTATAGATCATAAATTAAATTCACCCAAGTAATTATTAATAAATAATTAAATTTAAAATTTTAATTAACATTTAATTATATTTTTCAGAATCAATAAAGTTAAAGATGATCTTGGATTATTAACATCCAATCACAAAGACCAACTTTATTTAATTGTAATTGGTCATGTTGATGCAGGAAAAAGCACATTAATGGGACATCTGCTGTATAAACTAGGACATGTACAGCTGCGTACTATACAAAAGTATGAACATGAAAGTAAAAAGTTAGGTAAACAGAGTTTTGTATATGCTTGGGTATTGGATGAAACTTCTGAAGAAAGGTAATAAAAAGTTATAATAACTAAAATATATTATAATGTTTGGTTAAAATTATAAGTACTGATGGGCATTACTGACTAGTTTTGAATATCGAATATCATTCAAATAGTTTTTATTCGAATCAAAGACATCCGATAGTTTTATTCGAATGAAAACAATTCGATAGTTTTATTTGAATGAATATCAATAATAATCATTCGATAATTCTATTCGAATGAATAATCATTATTTATTAATCTTTCACTTAATCGATTCCATGAGCATAGCGCATAGTCTAGATCAGATTTGGTAAATTTGGCCCACTGAGACACCGAGATTTTATTTTGATGGCCAATCTTATAAATTGTATCTTTTAAACGTACCTAAATTATGTTTAATTTATCCAGATTACTTTTATTAACACTTTTTCTATGAATTTGTGTAGCGGCCCACCAAGATTTTCTCGATAACTCGTTTGGCTAATTTGAGTCTGGCATAAGTAAGAGAAAGGGTGTTTAAACACTCCCCCGAAATTTTAAGTCTTCTACATTATGATTTAATATTATATAATACTGCTATTAATATAGACCCTATCTACTCCAAAAATATTTTTTCTAACTACACCCCTGAATCATTTGAATTTACTTTTGTCAAATTTTTGTTGAAATTTTTGGTTTGAACATAAAGGTTAAAATCTTTTTCTATTAATCTTTAGGATTCAAATAAAGATTTCTATACACTTGAATGGTAATATTCTATTATCTTGGTGATGGCGCTATAATGAATAGCTTTAAACAAAAAGTAAATATATAATATACTAATAAAATAAAAAATACAAATACGTAAAATAGTTATGAAAAAAAATTCAAAACTCAACCTAATAGTTTACGAGTATACTTTAATAGTATTTAACATCCTAAATTCTTCAACAATCTAATTTCTACGACACACGTGTTGTGTCGCTATAATCATTATGTGGAATACTGTAAGATGCAAATTGACAATTGTTGATTTTTAATTGACCAAATGACTACAGGAGACATAACAAGATGACTGATAAAGTGATAATATATGTAAATTGGCACCACAAATTAGCCACAAAGGCAAAATTGTTTATGTATGATAGCCACCACCATGCACATTATATCTAACAAAGTAACAATGGAATAATTTATTTTGTTAAAAATTATTCCATGGTCCTATTTGAATTTCGAATGAAAATCCATTAGATAGTTTTATTCGAATAAAAATTATTCGATAGTTTAAAAATACAATCAAATGACTAGATAGTTTTAAACTATCAAACAAGTCGAAAGTTTTTATTCGATAGTGCCCATCACTAATTATAAGTTACCTTTATTATATAAGTACTATAATAATAGAAACCGTGGTATTACAATGGATGTTGGTCATTTGAAATTTGAAACAAAAACAAAAGATGTTACTTTATTAGATGCACCAGGACACAAAGATTTTATACCAAATATGATAACAGGTAAAAAGTATTTGATCATGTTTATGTTTATATGTATATGTATATAAATATGATCAATTATTATACTATAATATATATATATATATATATATTATACAATTTAAAAACGTACTAAATTATTATTTTATCAAGTTAATAATAAAATAATAAACATTTTTAGTTACCTATATACATTTTTTTAAAATATACTAAGGGCAGCTTAGATCACATAAATTAGCAACTATGCATTTGAATTAAAAACAAACTATTTTCATGGTAATTTTGTATTATATGTAAAAAAGTATATTTATAAAGTATAAATACTTTATATTTTGACAAACTCAAATACCTGCCACATGAATTGTTTTGTATTAAATGTACGGAAAATTTGATCCTACATGGCATTATTTACCTGATTAATCAGTGTATAACGTTTAAACAAAATCTTACTATGATAAACACTCTTCCCTATATTCTAAACATTAAATTTCAACAAACAATAAAATAACTTAATTGATGTCAACATTCACATAATAACTATAAATATAGTTCTTAAATGCAAATATATTTATAAATACTTTCTTTTTAAAATAAAAATTAATCGGTACATAAGTAAAAGTTTTAAAGTCATTATTAAAATATATTTAATTGGTAATTTTAGGTGCTTCTCAGGCCGATGCGACTATTTTAGTTGTAGATGCAACTAAAGGTGAATTTGAAACAGGATTTGATAGTGGAGGACAGACTAGGGAACATGCTTTATTAATACGATCTCTTGGTTAGTAATATGAAAACAATAGTTATTATGTACAGGGAAATATAAAATGTTTATTACAGGTATTACTCAACTTGGAGTAGTTGTAAACAAAATGGATACTGTAAACTGGTCAAAAGATCGATTTGATGAAATTAAATCAAAACTTGGTTTCTTCTTGAAACAAGCTGGTTACAAAGAATTGGATGTCACATTTGTACCATGCTCTGGGTTAAGTGGTGAAAATCTAGCTACTAAAGCAAATGAAATATTACTGACTAGTTGGTATAATGGTCCTTGTCTAATGGATGTTATAGGTTGGTAACGCAATAACTATTAATTATTCTAAATTAAGTAGATATTCCAAAATCTATATAATATTTATTTAATTCTAGATTCATTTAAACCACCAGAACGTGCAATTACTAAACCTTTAAGATTGTGCATTAGTGATGTTTATAAAAGTTCAGGATCAGGATTTTCAATTGTTGGACGTATTGAAACTGGTCAACTAAGGGTCAATGATAAAATTCTAGTACAACCACAAGGAGAAATCGCACAAGTTAAAAGTGAGTGATGTCCTTAATTTATAGTTATACCATTGATTATAGAATAGTCTATTCTATAGTTAATGGTTATACTAAATAAAATTATTTTTTTCAGGTATCGAAATAGATGAATTACCACAGCCAATTGCGTTGGCTGGTGATTTTATCAGTGTTTCTCTCACTAGTTATGATGCACAAACTATATACTCTGGGTGTGTTTTATGTGACCCATTATTTCCAATACCGGTAACATCGGTATTAGAAGCACGAATAGTTGTGTTTAACGTAGATTTTCCCATTGTACGTGGACATCAAATTGTATTGCATTATCAAAGTTCTTCAGAGTCGGCAGTTGTCAGTAGATTATTAGCAGAGCTAAATAAGAATACTGGAGAAGTTATAAAAAAGAACCCACGTATGATCAAGAAAAATTCTCATGCCCTTATCAAAATACAATTAACAAGACCAATTTGTATAGAGGTTTATTCGGATATTAAACAATTGGGTAGAGTAATGTTAAGATCTAGTGGCACTACTATAGCAGCTGGTCTTGTTACTAAAGTTAATTTTAATAAATAAATATATATTATTATTATTGATATTATTTTTTATAAATAAATTTTTAACTTAAAATTATACCATTATAGTTATGAAACCTATTATTTAATTAAGTGATTTAATTTAAAATATTATATTATCTGGTAATAAAACTGGACTTCAAAGCCATATTTAAATATGATAATTGGGTACATTTCAAATCTTCATAATTTTGAATATTATAGTTTCAATGGATTTATTACACTTTAGTTTTCAGGAAAAAATTTTAAATAATTAATATTGTGTATTTCTGAATTCGTATAAACTAGAAAGTATATTTATTTTATTCTTCCATTATGCATTATATTAGGATTAAGAGGCAAATAGAAAAATATTTGTTAATCTGTCTTGTGTTAAAGGCATGTTCTTTATTTTTAACAAGAAACTTAGGTAAGATTAGATTTAGAGTATATGGTTCGCAGATTTTTGATTTTTGAAAAGCATACTCTTTTCATGGTAACCATTATATCTAACCAAAAAAATTGTTTCATACATCAGAAAAAAAAATCTTTGTAAAAACAATAAATTCCTCGCTCCGCTCAGAATCTAAAAAAGGACGTTAAAAATATTGAAACAATTTTAGATAATAAAATAAACATAAAACTACCAATAGGAGAAATCAAAATCAAAATCAAATCTTAATCAAGTATAAACAAAAAATTATAACATAAAAAAAGTTTTGGCGTTTAGCATGAATATCTAAATAAAATGCAATTTTGGCTATTCGAGCTTGAACATCCCTACAAAGCAATTAGCGATGACGATCAAGTACAATATACAATTTTAAAATAACTATTTGAAACTTACAAATTAATTTAATAATCATATGCTATCGTAGGTACTTACTTATCACAATATTAACGACAAATATATTAATAATATACTTTTCATAGGTTGGCAAATACGTATTTTATATTTTAAAATTAATTTATCCATACCCTCATAAAAAAAAAAAAATAACAATATAAATCATTATAAGTGTAGGGACAATATATGATAATACAAATTCAATATAATAATTCGACAAGAGTTATAAAAATTAAAGAAGGTATTTGATTCCCTCAGCTTCGACGGTTTACATACTACCAAAGTATGTGTACGACAACAAAAATTTCATTAATAAACACATACACAATCACACATAATTGCATGAATTTTAAACGAGCATTGCCCTCGTCATAATAAAATGATATAAACAATAATAACAAAATAATTTACAGGTAAATAACATTTGTATGTGTATCGGTGATAACTGTGAAATTAATACTATAATTGGTGATGCTCGACCTGAACAAAATGTCTTTTTGTAAAAATGAAATTAAACAAATTCTGATTCCGTCCTATAGGAATAAAATAATAGTTTAAAATAAAAATAAAAATTAATGATTATAAATAGAAAATTATAAAATAATTTCTTTGTATAGAACAAAATAATGGGAAAAATCTAGATTGCCAAAGTACGTAAAGACTGTGCAAACTCAAACAATTATAAAAATTAAAAATATTATGTTTATAATTTGGGCAAAAAATTACGAAAGCTGTAATATTGAATAATACAAATGTTGTAATTATTAATTATTATTAAGTTATAAGGAGAAATTCTGAAAATTTTAATTTTAATAATAATTTTATTCTGTAATAAATCGACCGAAACTATACAAATTCGTTCATAATAGTAATAAATGACTATAATTTATGTGATACATGTATTAATATTAATCCGGTATTCGATTCTAGGCGTACCTTCTTCACTAGTGGTGAAGTTATATTTTATTTCAATGTATATTCTTATACACTGATTTTGTGTTTTAAAAAATGATTATGAGGAAAACTAATTTAGATATACAATATACTAAAAATGTGTTATTCTAAACCCAGGGGTATACATTTCAAATTATATTAGCTATTATGAAATATTTTAAATAATTTAAATTACATTTTTTACAACACTTTTCGATAGATTTTCTTAACTCAGAGAAACTATTATAAGAAATTGGAAACATTAACTAAATAATGAACCAACTAGATTCAATTTTTTCAGTTAGGTAAACCCAATTCATTTTAATTGGGCTATTAATTCCACCCAAAAAAAGTCTACTAATAATAAAAGAACATTATTATCAAACTAATACAATAATATACAATAATTCTTTGCTTCAATCAAATTCTAAAAATTTAAATATTTTTGTATAATTATAATTTATAGAGAGAAATGAAATTATCTCCATAAAATATAAAGTTGGTAAGTTATGAATAATACAATTATAATATTCTAAGCCTTCAAACATTTTATATACAAATAGTATACATTTTTTTATAATTCTGTTTTGGTTTTGAAAATGTTATTAATAAATACATTTTAAATGTATTCAGAAACACTTTTAAAAATGAGTGTAAATAAGTTTTTAATGTTTCCCCTTCGTTTCTTGGGTCCTCAGAAATATTAATAATGGAATGATAATTTATTATATTAGAGTTCTCATTCTAATGCAATGGCATTGCATTTTTAAAAACCCAGTCAGATAGAAAAATAATTTCCTGTTATTATTCTATTTTATAAATTATCATTATTCTAATATAAATACATCATAAAAAATAGATATAAATATATCATAAACAATGAGCTTCAGTCTCGTCAAAAATGTAGAATTTTAGAAAATGTGTATTTTTCGATCGTATTCAGTTTCATATAGAAATCTATTTATAAAATACGAAAAATGACTTAAATAAAATAGGTTCAAAATTAATTGATAATATTTTCTACTGAAAGAATATCCTATTTGTGGTAATTTGATTATTATTTTTGCCCAAAAAGTGACAGCAAACATAAAAAAAAAATTATATTTAAAGTACATCACTTCATGTTAACCCACTACATTCTTGACTCTTCTAAATCTAAAATACTAAATATTTGATACTTACTTGGATCTATTAGAATCAGTTAAAGATGTACTAAGTGAATATTAAATGGGTAAGTTAGAATTAATAAAATTATTTTAATATTATTAACAATCAAACATATTATATACATTTTTTTTTATAATTCTATTTTGGTTTTAAAAATGTTATTGAGAAATATATTTTAAATTTAACCAGAAACACTATTAAAAATTTATGTAAAATATTTTTAAAGTTCCTCCTTCGTTTCTTGGGTGCTCGGAAATATTAATAATGTAATGTTAATTTATTATACTATATATTATATAATATTTGTTACTTACTTGAAACTATTAGAGTCAATTATAACACACTTTATAAGTGAAGAAGAGGGTAAGTTAGGAATAATACAATACATTTAATATTATTAACATGCAAATATATTGTATACAATAGTACAAAAGTATACAAACTTTTATAAAACTTTTTTGGCTATCAGAATATTATTCTCAAAATTTTGTAATATGTTCTAGAAGCACTTATTCCAGTTTTATGTTTTTGAGTTATATATTAAGATTATGAAATATTATTTGTATTAAAATATTTTTATAATAAAAACATATTATTGTGCTGAGTATGAATAATGAAATGTAAGACATTTTGTTATTCCTTTTTTTTTCGAGGTATAATTTATCGGTTCTACACATATTTATACAAAAAATTTAACTATGGTAAGTAAATACATAATTATACGTTTTTTTTATTTCCTAGTTATCTTATTGTTAACGACACTGTCAATAACTTTATTATTAATTGGCACTACAACTTTGACAGAAATACAGTGTCTAGGTCAGAGGTTCTCAAAGTCAAATGAATCACGGACCCCTACCTAAAGACCTACAGTCTTCAAGGACCCCCGGTTAGGTTGGTTTGGGTTCCAGGTGTAATTTTTTTTTTGTTCATCATTATTTTATTTTTCAGAAAACTTGCTTTATTTTGTTTATTTTTAGTTATGTGTAAATTGTGTAAATATATAATTTTCTGTTTTTAATTTTGAAATGATGAAATACCAGAGATAAAAAATATTTGTTTTGATTTGTTTTTGTATCAGGACTTGAAAAATCGTTAATGTACTCAAATATTTTTATTAACATAAAATATCTTGATAAACATATAAACACTATCAATGGGAAGAATGCATTTGTTTCTTACACTTAATAATGTCCGACGTTTTGGGAATAATTGTTGAAATTTTTAACCTCAATGCTGGTTCAACGTTTTTCAGTCGATTTCTCTTTACACTTTTTATGTTACAAAGTGTAGAAAATATCTGTTCACACAAATAAGTCGTACAAAACGGCACAAATTGTTTGAGGACTTTGTTTGCTAAATCTGTGAATGCCTCATCATCAAACCGCCACTGGCTTCGCGGACCCCCTAGTATGGGCTCACGGACCCCTGGGGGTCCGCAGACCACACTTTGAGAAACTCTGGTCTAGGTGATCCCAACTTAGTGGCGGCGCCAAGGATGAGCGCCAGGATGGACAATGACCCGCCCTAAAATTCTCTGGTCCGTTCACTGGCCTACCCTAAATTTATTGTAACTTATAAGGTTATTAAGATTATTATTGTGTTGTTATATTATAAAATATAAGACGACGAGAAAAAAAATTATCATTTTTAATTATACTTGAGATAATATTTAATAGCTTTCTTTAAACTTTGTACTATATCCATATCTATTCCAGTGTCTTCCGCCGCCTGTGAGCGCACATTTTCTTGCACGAAAAGAGTCATTATAGACTATTGTTATTATTATTATTATTATAATAAGTGTAATAATATATTTTTGTCTTGAAAACAGTTCATTATAAACGCTTTATGGCACAAATCAACCGCTCTTCTCCCCTCCCCCTCCGAGTAGTGTTTGAGATATCGTTATTAAAAAAAAAAGAAATAAAAAAAAAATACCGCCGTCTTTCCCACCGATACTATTTCGAATCAGTGCACCGATATTCTCTTTCCGTCGTACCTTATCGGTGATAAGTTGATTGGATTTACCTTAAACACACTGAAGACCGAACACACTCGTACCGTCTTGTACAAACAAACAACTGTTGCTGTCGGTTAATTCCGCCTTTTGTAATTTGTTTTGTTTTAACCGTTTATCGATAATCGTCTACAGCACACGCGTTATCTACATTCGTTGTTCATTAGTTCTTCAGCGTCTGTCGATTTTTCGTCGTTTTGTTTTATACCGTCGCGCAATCGGCCGACATCTGCAACAGCGTCAGCGTCAGCCGAACGACTACATCGGGATTCTAAACGCGATCTGTGATCAGTGATATTTCGGTGCGCCAGACCGCGACGACAAATCCGTTATTATTATGTTTACCGTCACCGTTCAACCGTTTACAGTCAACTGGGAAATACTTGAAGTCAAATTTTAAACTACGATATGGAACATCACACAAAGTTTTATCCACTTCTTTTACTACTCATAGTCAATCGTTTCCTATAACATATGTCCATTAAGCAAATAGTCACATTTCATAAGAAAATTTCTATCTTTTCTTTCTCAAGGTCCAAATGAACGGTTTACATTTGCCAAAACTAGTTATGCATAAATTGTTTTGTCAAGGGATTGTATTATTTTTTATTAATTTCAAGATGACCCAAAAGCCGTTCAACCTTAAATTTTATTATAAATTTATATTAAAATACACGAAGAGTGCTGAATGAAACACATATCATTTTATAGATGGTATCCTACTCCCTCATCAGTTTTGTCAGAATATAGGTAAATAATTTAATTATATTTAAATATTTTTTATTTAATAGTATAATGAAATCTAACATAATATGTCTATATTACATTTTTTATAAAACTATGTATTATATGTATATCAGTACATGTCTATCTAAAAACTTAAATATTTATAAATAACCAGATTTTAAAATTCCTTTTTTTATATACATTTTTTTTCCTTGTGTGCTACATCTTACATTATTTTATTTGTTTATTTGCGGGTAGTTTTAGAAAGTACAGAACATATGCTATGTAAGTTGTATTAATATTAAATATTATAAGATCAACTTAATACTTAATATGTACATAGTGTAGTGTACATCAAAATTACATAATACTTCTATCTCAAAATAATTAAATATATATAAATAACCAGATTTTAAAATTCCTTTTTTTATATAAATTATTATTTATTATTTTTCTTCCTTACCTGCTACTTTTTATATTATTTTATTTGTTTATTATGCCGTTAGCTTCAGTAAGTTCAGATCTTGAGCAATGTAAGTTGTAATATTATGACATATTATAATAATATGAAATTAATAGGTACATCATGTAGTGTATATCAACATATTTTTTTTTTTATTGATTTTATTTTTTTTTATTTATTTTTTTATTTGATGAGGTCTGGTCCCAGCATCTGGCATAGAGAGTGAGGAAGTTTGTTCCTCAGCCTCTGGTCTTCGTATGTTAAACTTTCAGCGAGGATATGTTTTATAATAATCGGTGTTTCACACGTTTGACACATTGGGTGTTCTTATTTTTTCATTAAATGGTTATGTGTTAGTTTGATATGTCCTATTCTTAAACAGTTTATGAATACCTCCTGCTTGCGTGTTAGTTGTCATATTTAGGGGAATTTGTAATGGTGTTTTTTATTGCGTTTAATTTTGTGGTTTGTTTGCTCCAGTGATGTTGCTACATGTTCAAGATATGATGATATTTATCTGGTTATTTATGTCTTTGATAGCGTATGAATTTGGTATTTTGTTAGTTAAAAAATTTGTAGTCACTTCGGAGGCTGCTTTATCAGCTATTTCATTGTCTAAAATGCCGATATGTCCTGGGATCCATACGATGATGATTTTTTTCCAGAGTTATTACATTTTGTAATCAGATTTTTAATTTTTGTTATAATATCTTCCTGATTAAATTTATTGGTAATGCTTCTAATTACGCTGAGAGAATTACTAAATATTACAAACTGTAGAGTATTTAAAATTAAACAAGGAAATAGATGTGGTGATGATATATTGGCGTATTATAATATTATTTACAGTAATAGACTGTTTTTTAAGCCAAGTCGTGTTTAAGCAAGGAACTTGGGTTCTTAACAGTATTAACATATATTCAATTTAATATCGAAGGCATTCCTATTCGCGGTAATCGGACCATTATTTCTACCTGTCAAATAGTTTAAAGACATAAAAAATAAAAAAAACATAGGTGTAAAACCAATACATTCCTCGCTTTCCTCAGAATTGAAATCGACGTTTAATGCGTTCTGTAGAATGTTTTCCTTTTCTAACAAAAAAAAAAAAAAAAAATTAAATCTGTCCATTTCCATAAGGTATGACGCATGCAAGTCTTTATTATAAAGCATGTATTGAACTAAATTCTATTGCATTTAATTTTTTTCTCCGACAAAATCGTTGACATGTGCACTTTAGCAGTGTTTGCGTAAAAGTACAGCCTGCACTCATACTAATAATCAGATAAAGCAGATAAGTTTATTAGAAGTACCTATTCTTTTCTTTTAATAATTATTTACTTAATATTTATTTATAGGTTATTGAACATTCTTTAATATTGTATTTTTAATTTATTATTTGTACATAGGTCTCAAAAGAAATAAAGGTAAATATTTTATTTCATTGATCCTAATATGATTGATCGTCATTCGTCAATATTATTATTGACATTCATGTATTTATATTCTACACAATACCTAGTATAATTAAATTTTATTACATAATAATAAAGAATAATATAATATATATATATATATATATATATATACAGTGGTGGATCAACGGAGGGGAAATTGCCCTTCCCCCTAATGTGCAGTCAGAAAAATTGAATTTCACCTTAGACATTTTTTTGAATGTATACCTATAGAATACTACACAAAAATTAAAGTGCCCCCCCCCGTTATCTTGGGACGCCACTGCCCTTCTAACACCAGAGTTACCTCTGCATATAGCTGGATTCATCGCTATATATATATATTTAATACACACTATACCGTAAGAATAAAAATTAATTAAAAATCTGTTTACTACATAATCACCTATTGATTATATTATATATATGCTATTAATAATAAGTAGGGTTCGGATTTGAAGGCAATAGCCTTATTGTTTATAATAATAATATAAAAATAATTTTTATATACGGTTTGGCGACTTCTTCAAAGTTACGATATTTAAGTGATATAAAATCTACCAAAAAAGCAATTATTGATATTACGTACACAACGATACACTAAATTTAATAATATAACTCAAATATGGACAAATAATAATTGTTTTCTCATATAAACGAGCAATTAATACAAAACGCACACACGATAATAAATAATAAGTTAAGTCTATTACTACTACGATATACAACGATCGCAAGTTAACACAATGTAATCGTTACAAAAAATTTATATACGATTCGCTGTATATAAATAGATAAAAACAATAAATATATAATTTGCACAATATTATTGTCAACAAAAAACAAAAAAAAACACAACCAAAAAACGAGCGAACAAACAACACGCGATACTTGAACTGTGTCAATCAACTACGTAAATTTATTATTATCATATCGCCAATCCTTATTACTGCAATTGATTAACAATATTACGAGCGAACACAGCAAAATTATTTTTAAAATTTTACGTATTAATGCCTTTTTTAATTTTAAATACCTATTTTGTTAACTTTAATAATTATAATAATAATTGATCTGATAGATTCTGACACTACATACCCACATATCTACGTATTACCGTACAAATCGATAAACTTATGGAGTATTTGATATGGCTAGTTTATTTAATGTTTAAATATAAAACGCATACTACCTAAGTACCTATCCAATGGTTAAAATTTGTTCATAATTTGTAGATTCATGATTGTTCGCCATCGTTAGTTTAATAATTTTCCACGTTACTAAATTCTGTTTTTTTAATATACCAATAGTTAAACAAAGTGATAATTCTTATTTCTATGTTACAGAATTCTATGAAAATATTTTTTTCAACTGTTGGATTAATTTTATACTGTAAAAATGTTTAATTGATTTTTTTACAAATTAAATGTTTTTTGTCCTTTTTTCTCAATTTTAATGTTTTTTTATTGATTATATTACCTTCAAATCCGAACGCTAATAATAAGTAAACCCCTCAGGTTACTACACCATATCAATTGTTGACATTTGTCAAATAATAAAGCTTAATAACATATCCTACTAATTGATCATGTGAAATTCACCTGGGTCGCTAAATGTACTTTATGTACCAGAGTACATGACATTGATAGAAATAAGTATCTA
>CM023357.1:7490275-7511340 GCA_013282895.1 Eriosoma lanigerum | reverse complement strand
ATTTGTAATGTGATGATATCATTATTATTTAAATAAATATTAATTAGGTTTGGTTAAAGTGCTGAGTCAGAATTTTATTTAGGGGTCGGTACATGCATTATAATATTTATTAAATTTATTTGTTAGTGATTTTGTATTGAGTATATAAATACCTATAGTTAAAATATATTGTTTTATTAAAACTTGCATTTAACATTTTTTTAAATATATAGGTTCAGATATAAATATATTTATAATGCCAAAATAAATATCACAACAAATTTTTATTTAATAGATGATTTTAATTTGGATTTTTAGTAAACCCAAATATTATTGTTAAATTCAATCTGATAGAGTTATTGTTAATTGTAATATTTTGTTCACTTCATTAAAATCGTCAAAGTTATAATAGTTTCGGGTATTTTGAATTTGTATTGATTTTTAGAGCTGATATGGATTTCGAATGACTCAAAATACAGGATTATAATATTAATTTATCATAACAAATACCATTTATGTGTATACAAAATATATTTGTATGAAATAAAATGTATTGTTAAATAAAATCAAATGCATCGAAATAGCTTTTTATATATTTTTTTTTTAAAAAAATGTTATTATAAAGATATAATCAATCTACGTCACATGATTGTAATCAAAATTTTAAAATCGTATAATTATACTTTATTTCATTATAGATTCATATGCGCAATGGTATTTAGATGCTGTTGTAAAAAAGTATCTTATAACTGAAAAGTGTATGTATATTATCCACTAAGTCACCTAATATGTGACAAATATTTCTATCTAAAAGTCTTTAAGTAATTTAGTTTTAACATGATTAGGTATTATCGATTTTTAAGCTAAGTCAGAATATAGCTTTTGTGAATCCAAAAAATGTTCTTTTTAATTAAAATACGAATTAAAAAGTCGGGAAGGTCGATTGTGGACGTTCCTCCTTCGACCCTTTGGTCCTCGTATAAAATAATGGTTTATTATAATTAATATTTGATTGAAATTAAAGTTCATTTGAAAATAATATTCTGAGCGAAACTTAATATAATACAATATAATATTATACGGATAACTATTACAAAATTTTAACACATTTGTAAACTTTATATGATAGTAATGAACAAATTTACATTTTTGTAAATTTACATTTGTATTCAAAATTGCATGATAATTTATATCATGAAAATCTAAAATTAATTTCGTCAAAATTACAATTACTGTGAATTTTGGCGTTTTGAAGTATTTTTTTGGTATTTTTGCTTCTCCCGATGAAAATGTTTAAGTTAACTCAAAAAATGAGACGAATAAAATATAAATGATGTGCAATTTGTAACTTAGTGTATATCATATTTGTGGTTGTAACTTGTAGGACTATTATTTTTACCGAATCAAAGGTTTTCAATTTATTAAAGACATAAAAATATAATATTCAATTTCCTAAGTATTTAAACTTAAATTAGTATTTTTTAATTGTGACCACGATTTTTAAATTATTTTTTTAATAGATTATAAGTATTATATGAATATGCACCTATAAAATTTCCAAACCCATAACCCCATAATTACAGGTTAGGTTAGCGAACCTGTAACCAGTTTAACTGTGTTAAACATTTTTGGGTAAATTTTAAAATTCTATATTATGTCAAAAAATCAACAAATCTGGTCGAAAATGTAAAACACCTATGTAATCAATACAATTTTCAAGTCCATATGTTCAAAACTTAATTAGTTATCACGAAGTATAATATATCAAAATAAAGGAAACCGTAATTTCCGCCATTTTTAAGTAGTAAGGAAAACGTTTGAAAATTTGAAAAATTAGCTAAATGAAATACTAAGTACTATAGATGCTACTTACTACCAAAACGAATACCAGATTCATGGTACTCGTACTATTATTTCTACTCAAAAATATCTCATATAAAAACTTCATTGTAAAACCAATACAATCTTCGCGTCGCTCAGAATCTTAAATTAAATTGGTTTACAAAATAATATTTGAAGTTAAGAAGTTGATAATATTTATTATTTAACTATTAATCTGCTGTACTTTGTTTTTTTATTTATAAAACAATTTTTTTTTTATATCTGAATACACTTTTTTGGGTAGAAATAATATTCCAATTATCACGAAAAGAATTAGCTTTCCAGAATGAAATTGGGAATTTGGAATGGATTGGTTGATTTTTCGGCCAAGTATAGAAATTTGAACTTTTTTTAAAAAAATTTTAACACTAACTGCAATTTTGGTTTATCGGTTTGAAAATTTTATCGAAGTCTAATCATATACTACTTAATCTTTTTACATAATATTTTGAAAATCATGACTAACATTTTATAAGCTTTTAAAGTTAAAATACACGAAAATCGGCAACATTACGATTTCTGTTATTTTAATTTTTTTTTTATTTCAATAGTACTAAATAGGTTTTGATCGTAAGGACTTGAAAATATTCTTGAATATTCATATAGATGATTTACATTGGAGAATACAATTTCGAAACGTTTGGTTTATTTTCTGATTAAATATAGAGATTTGAAATTTTTTACAAAAATGATTGAGATTACCTGCAATTTTAGGTTTAACAATTTTAAAATTGTATAGAAGCCTAATACTTTATCACTTTCCAAAATATTTTGAAAATCGTATGGGAGAGTATTTTTTTTATAATGTTCTAAAATTTGAATATTTTTGGTAGAATTAAATATTATGATAATTTTATTTTATGTATGAAAACACTTTTTCGTGTAGAAATATTAGTCCAATAACTATAAATAAGGTACGTATTCAGTAAAAATTTACATATAGTTGGTACTTTATTTAGCTCACTTTTTAAATTTCTAAAAAGTGTTTTTTTTTTTTTGAGAGAAGAAAAACTACCAAAAAATGACGGAAATACGTCAAAATTTACGGAAATCGTAATTTTGATGAAAATGATTTTAGATTTTTCATGATAACCAATGCAATTTCGAACGTAATAGTAGTAGGTAATTGAGATTTTTTTGAGTTTTCGCATAGGTAGTTTACATAGGTGTTAAACTTATGGAACGACCTATCAGTATAATATATTCTATTACATTGAGTTTCGCTCAGAATCGTATTTTCTAATGCAATACTATTATATATATATATATTAATTATAATAAACCACTAATTTATACGAAGACTGAAGGGACGAAGGAGCAACATCCAAAATCGAATTTCCCACTTTTTTATATGTATTTGATAAATTATCTTTATATTATTATTCATTATATATAATTACATAAAATATAGAAATATATAATGTAATCACAACATAGTAGGTATTAACTATACGTTTTAGTACCAACAGTAATTAGTGAATTAAAATAAGTGAATTTATTTAATATAATACAATAGTAATGAATATATTAGAATTTTGAATTTTATTTATTTTAGTTGGCTTTCATATTTGGCAATATTGCGATAATTTCGGTAATGTAAACTTTACAAGTTTTAATTTACATAAATTAAGAGTAATTTGTATAAATAAAATGCTATAAATCATTATAAAACATTATATGTTATTACGTTAAACAATATTAATATATGAAATATTACATATCATAAAATTATTAACATAAATTTATACATCAAAAATAGATGATATTTGATATAAAACGTTGATAAAACGATGATATTTAACGTTATATTTGTCATTTTCCTATTACCTACCAAATTGTGATGATTAAGTGTTATAATATTATTTATATTACTATAGTACTTTATACTATATAATACCAACTATTATTATTTCTCAAGTTCAAACTAACCTAGTTATATATCAAATTTGTTATATGTCTCCCCGAATTATTGTCTGAGCCCGTGTATTATTTTTGTTTTTAATATATTACATATATGTGATGTACATTTATTTGCTTATAAATACCTATGACTAACCTTTAAATTTATTAGATATATAACATTCTTATCATTGATATATTATCTATAAAGTATTATTTTATTGTGTTCTCAGAGAACCCTGAACAATAATAGAAGTAAATTATTTTTAGAATATTAAATTAAGTGTTTTATCCTCTTACATTTTGATAATAACAAGTGAAATTAAATACGAAATTTTACAAGTTTTTCGATTTAGTAATTTCTGGGGTTATTTATTAATATTTAATATTAAGATGAGGATTACTATAATGTAGTTGATGGAGTAGTTTATTATGAAGATGATTCATAAAGTCACTTTGAGAATTTGTTTAGTCAGATTAAAAACATAAGTCATTCATGGGACTACGATATGTTTTTAGACTCTTTTATGCTGTGAGTGTATGAATTTATTAGAAAATTGATGTAAGGTATTCAAGAAATGTTTGAATCATAGATTAAGTAAAGTAAATGAATCGTGTTATTATAGTTAAATTGTAAATTATTCAAGTATAATTTAATATTTTTTTTTTATTTCGGTTAAATGTAATACACTACGATTTCGACGAAGGAAACTAAAAAACTGACTTGAAAGACTAATTGTGATAGTTATCTAAAGCTTGCTGGAGAAAATATTGGACAATACAAGAGGCGCCTATATTACAGCATACAAAAATTAATCTGCATAAAATGTGCTTTTAGTAAAACATTGTATTCATCACATTGCATCATTAATAAAATTAGGAATAATATAAGCGATAAATTTGATCCTTAAGGAAAAAAATCCGTTTGTTAAATGATTATTTTCGGATATCGTAGTATTATACTTATTCTACTACTTAATAAATAATAAGAAATAAACTATCGGTTAGAAAATTAATTATCAAATTTAACAGTTTTCCTGTATAAATATTTTCTTCTTGATTTCTTAATGATAAGTGATTTCCATATATTTTGTTAAATTAAGAGAAACCGAACACAAAATTTGATTCTCCTGAAAATCTTTATCCATTAACTTTTTTAATTTTTATAATTGAGTAGTTAGTTTGAATATTTATCTCAAATCCTAAATACGAATTAATTTTTGGTCACGATTAGGAGAATTAATTTTTTCAATGATCTATAAAAATTTAGTAATTGCCTTATACCATGGATATTTGGACTCTACATTAACTTAATTCTATGCTACCTAAACTGATAAGAAATTTTCATTCAGCACATAACATAGGTTCATATAAAAATATAAAATATCATAATTTCAGAATAAATTTGAATTTGAAAAATGTATTCGGGTTTCGGGATAAGCTGAATTTTTTATTCGGATTATAAGTTATATGATTAAGTTTTTCAGATAAATAATATTGAGGTTGATAAAGGTTTCGGGTATTTGAATTTCAAGGATTTTAGTGGCTTAAAGGTTGCCGCACACTGGATCGGAACGGAACGGAAACGAATTTATATCATCGGAACTGTTCGGAACGGAAACGAATTTTGTCCGCACACTGTGTCGGAACAAGTCGGAATTTCACATGCATAATTATCTTATAGCTCGTGCTTGATGGTCGAAATCAATAAGCTAATCTTATCTAATATAATGTGCATTATATATATATAACTCTGTCACATCAACGTGGTAAAGACGGGGATTTGTCCCCGGGGGTAAAATGTTTTGAGGCCTAATTTTAAAAGACAATAAACTTAATTTATTATTTTATAATACTTTTGGATTCCGAGAATTAAATAAGTTATAAGACACGTGTAGCATAATGTGCACTCTGTAATGTACTGGTTATAATTTTGTACAAATTGATAGGTTTTGTATAGATAATATTATTTCACCTATTAGTTATTTAGCCCCGGGTGTCAAAATCCTTAGTTCCGTCTCTGCGTGCAATGCTAATAACAAACGTATAGGTACAATTTTAATCGAGTATAATAATAATATAAAATAAGATCGTCATAAAATTGAAACGTTAAGAATATTTTTATTAATTATTACGTTATGATCTGTACAAAAAACAAGTCGCGTTGACTTATTCAAACCTGGAATATTTTATAATTTAATTAGAATTATATATATATGTCTAATATAATTTGAGTATTGTTACAAATATATATAATATTAATTGTTTATATCGAAGTTATTTTTATGGAAAAAATTATAAATTAAAAAAAGCTTGTTGTTGTAGTGAATTTTGTACACGACTATAAAGTACAAAACGATGATTATAAACAAAAGTTAGCACGTATACTCGTGTATTCGTATTTGAGTCGGTGCGTATGCGTATGCGATCGGAACGCTTCGGAATTCGTCAAAATATTGTCGACAAACAATTCGATTCCGTTTCGATCCGATCTGACGCGACGTTTCCGATCCGATCCAGTGTGCGGCAACCTTTACGGGTTTGGGTTAATTTTGGTGCAAAGCCCTAATAAATAATATGATTTAAAAAAATTTATATTTACCATTTTTTTTAAACCAATAATATTTGTATTATATATAACGTTAATAATTTAAAATTTAAAAAAGTGGAAAGGTCGATTGTGACGTTTTTCCTTCGCCTCTTCAGTCTTCGGAGAAATTAGTGTTTGATTATACTTAAGATGTGAATGCAATGATATTGCATTAGAAAATACAATTATGAGCGAATATCAATATATTACAATATTCTATACTGATAATCCATTCCAATATTTTACCACATGTGTAAATTATGAATGTAAATATTTAAAATAAATTTCAAATTCCTACGATTGATCTAAACGTAATAAGTTATTAACAAATAAAATAATTTAAAATAATGAAACCGTAATTTTGACGATTATCAAAAATTTTTACTTTAAAAGCATCTTTGTAAAACCAATACATTCGTCGCTTCGCTCAGAATCTAAAAAGAAAGATACTGTTTTGCATTTTTCCGTTTTTAAACCTACTTTTTGAAATGTTATATTAAAGTATCCAACGACAATAATTCATAATATAAATTAATGTTTAATTTATTTTTCTATATAGGAATAGATGACTGATACAGACATTGAGGCCGAAGTGATGGTTTTTAATCAAATAATTATATCTATACATTCTTCATATTGTGATGAAATAAACAATATTTATTTTAATATCATATTTTAATTTTAAATGTATACAATTTACTCTAATTATTTATAGTTCTTTAAAGTTTGCTATAAACTAATCGTATATTATTATAATACAATTAAATAATTATACACATAATATCGAAATTGTTTTATTATTTTTAAAAACATATCAATATTACTATTTTTCTATACACAATATACGTACTTATAGAAGTTGATTCTTTAACTTTTGATTCAACACTTAATTTTTCTACTAATTATTATTGTAGTGGGATAATAGACATGGTTGGGTGGTGTAAGTGGTTGAATGGAGACAGGGTGTAAAATCTTGCAGGTATATATGGAGCGATATTTGGTAAGTTTAAGGATTGACACGGTCGTGTTGACGACCGTTCATATCTCACCCGTCCATCCCGACGGCCTATAACTTTCAATTTGCCTATCGTGACGAGTCTGCCCGAAGCATATGCAAATACCGGTTTACGCTAAATCGGTACGTATCGACGGCGGCGTTGATCGGTGAGCCACCGCGATCGCCACCAACTCGCTCTCGTTTACCGAGACCCGACACGTTAACACTGCCCGTACGATCCATGTCTTCTTTTGTTTATTTAAACATAAATTGAATTGAATTTTTTATTTGTATTAACAATTATTTAAATAATAATATTATATTTATATTATTTTATTTTTGCATTAAATTAAATTAATTTAATTATTAATTTGCGTTGTGAGTGTTATTTGCGTTGTTGGTGACCTTTACCTCCACAACAGGATTACATATAATTACGTGAGAAGTTGGTATGTTTTATGAACCTTTTGTAAATTATCCTACTACTGAATATTATGGTACGTGTACTCACGGTTTCCTTTGGTCCTCGCTGTTGATAATCTGAACTTGATTATAAAAATATAAGTAATTACGGGGAGGTGTACGATGTTTGTCACCATCGTTCTGTTCTGATATATTTTATTTGTTAGGTTACTCTTAGATACGAGCACAAGCTCAGCGGGTAGTTCTAGAGTGTCCGCCAGAGCACGGCGACCGTGGTGAACGAGACTCTCGCCAACTGGTTACACTGAACTTGAACTTGGATACAAATAACGTGAGATTTTCGCCACTATCCTACCTCACTCAATGAGTAGACTGTGTTGCGAAAATCACCACATTACGTTGTTACCCAGATCTGTAAATTACATAGGTCTTATGTTACTCTATGCGTGTTTAATAAAATGATTTACAAACGAATAAGTGTCAATACAGAACAGCAAAGCGAAAACGACTAAACCAATGGGATAAGAAATAAATTAAGTGAGAATATACAACTCCGAACACAGCCCGCGAATTCCTCTGCAACCGTAACAGAGTTCTACATGAGTCCTTTATGAAAAAATGTAATTGTGATTTGGGATACGACTAGTGGACTGAGTGGTCAGTCGGGAAGTCGACTACCTACTGTGTGACTGTGCGAAAAAGAATATGTTACATAACTGTGTGATTGCTTAGAGAAGATGACTTCAAGAGTAGATGGCGCTTGACTAAAAAAAGGAAGAGAGACTGAGTGTTTTATATTTTGCATGCTCCTTTATAGGATATCGAAGTGTGATCCAATTATCCCCACTTATTTGCTTATAATTATTGCTAATAGAGGGCGCATTAAAGTATATCGCATAATTGTTTAAGATATAATTAGTAGTGGGGGTATATGGGTATATGATATAATTTGATTGGTTTAGTCTTATTGCGCTCTTCTTCTGTCTCATTTATTGTTACAAATACCAATATTCCAATATATTACATTATGTTTTTCAATTTTTTTTTTTTTTTTATAATATATTTGTGATCTATTACTCTTTATTTCTACTTAATATTTAATTTGTTTACAATTTAATTTAAAAATAATTTATGAAGACATTTTTCTTTTTTGTCCATTAGGTTTTGTAATATTGATATTAGAAATTTCCATTATCTTGGTACAGAGGAGATGCTTTAGTAACGAATCCACTATCACTGATGTCAGATGTCACTGTCACTACTGTTCACACTTTGAAATTTTCGACATTATAATAAGAAAAATGATAAAATTATGTAGTATATATAAATACGCCATTATCTGTAGTTATAATATAAAGACTTAATTTATATAGACATTTTATACATAAAATATTAATAATATGATATACATAAGATTAAATTAGTCGATGATATAGAATTTCGGAAACATTGTATGGATTTACAATTGTTACAAACAGATAGGAATAGTCAGGACATAGATGGTATTGATTTATTTAATGAATTAATAATATTTTGTCAAATCCGAAACTAAATAAAAACTTCATTAGAATGTCTTGATATTAAAAAAGAATTTTAATTCATTTTCAAATTATTCAATAGCTTTATGAATTATGCTTACAATACCAATAACAAATTCAAGAGCAGAAAGAAGTTTTTCGAAATTAATAATTATTAAAAATAATTTACGGTTTACAATGAAATTTGTGCAAATTTAGATTATAATCATTTAATGGTAAAATTTTCTGAGGCGAAATTAATAAAAATTTATTTTGTTTAAATTATACATTTTATTTTGTTAAATTTCATATTTTGTTTATATTCTAATCCTTTTAATGAAATAATAACAATACATTTCTCGGTAAATATTGTAAATGTTTTTTTATTACGTTTTGAATAAAAAAATATAGCATTTTTTTATATAGACATATGTTTTTTTTTCTGAACTCACATTAATTTTAATAAATTAATCCTTCGGACTGTAATAAAAATTACTTGTCGATCTAGACTATAGCCTAACCTAACCTAACCTCGACCGACTTATCAAATATAATCAAAGATAATCAAATAATTATCGAAATATCGTGTTAGAATAATAAAATAAAACTGATAAAATTTATTTGGGTAATATTATGAGACATTGAAATACTTTTCAATATAAATCGAAATAATACAGACGACCATATTTTTTATTACACGTCAGTATAAGCTCACGTCAGCTCCCGTGTCTAAAATATATTTTGTCTGTTGTTTATTTATTATACCAATTATTATTGGGTCAGTATTTTTTTTTTTTATATCGTTCTGGTTTAATATTATTAACTTTACAACTTATTATTTTGTCTTGTTTAGTGCTTGATATATTCGTATAAGTTTGGCTAGAAACTGGTTCTGTGTCAAAGTTTTCTCTAACCTCCAAACTTTGACTCGTTAGTTTTTTTGATCTGTTATTGGTACGGAATTTGTCGATATTGCAGAAACCGTAGGGTATGCGGTCCGTGGTATTGCAGAGGATGGAAATTGTACGTATGATTGAATTTGTGGATTATAAGTCCAAGTACTCATATTCTGAGTTTCAGTTGGTACGAAAGGTCCACCTGTATAATTATTAAACTGTTGCCTTTTTTTTAAAAAAATTTTGAGAATTACAATTATATTTTTTTGCATTATTATTAAATCTTGGTCCATTATAATTATTATTTCCTAGATTGTTTTGGTTGTTACATTTATGTAACAATAATAATAAATATATTGTTAAAGATACTGATACTGATAACGATACTGATAAAAATACCGAAACCGTTTAAAATAATGATACCGTCTAACTAACATAGAATATAGCATTTTACTAACTTATTACTTAAATTGAATGTTTGAGTTAAACTTATCAGTACACATATACAATTTGAACAGTGGAACAATATTTTATTTTATTATATTAATATACGCGTAAAATTCCCAAAGTATATAACTTTATTCTAAGTTTCTAAGTTAAATTGTTTTTCACATAGGTTGCTAGAATAAGGTGTTAAAATTTTCTTCCATATGTGGGAAGATTATATCCCCTTGTCTTTTATATAATTTATATGTTATGTGCTATAATAATTGCATTAAGTATATTAAGTCATCAAAATTACAAATTTAAAAAATATTTAATATTTACATATTTACGTGTTAATTGAACATTCCAAATGTACTTATACTAAGGTATAACTTATTTGTTGTAATCGGACCATTATTTCTATATGAAAAAGTGTTTTCATACACAAATAAAAATATCATTGTAAAACCAATACATTCCTAGCTTCGTTCAGAATCTAAAATATTTTATTCTACATAAGTAATTTAACTTGGGTAACATATCTGCATTCAAATTAAATCAATTAAAAAGAATCGAGTTAGAAATATTAAGCAAATTTATTTCAAAATATTTCTAAGGTTGAAGTTTTGCCTTCTCAAATATAAAAACGCAATATAATTATTTGTTTAATTATTAAATTTGTACGAAATTGATGAAGAAAATAACTACAAGAAGTTTACGCAATCATATTTCGCCACAAATGTATTCAAAACATATGTACTGCGCTTTATAAACTTGAACAAATAACGAATTTTCGTTATTGACGTCTTCAAGTTGTTGAAAACTGAGTATTATACTTTTAAACTATCATGTAAATTATTATATTAAATAAGAATAATATAATGCAAAATGTCTTTTCATTGAATTTTTTAACCTATTTAGTCAACTTATTAAATTATAATGGTTATAAAATTATTATTATATAATAATATATAATGAATTTTTCATTGTATTGATTTGTAATCATTAGTAAATTCGTAACTTAAATACTAAAATTGATATTATATTAATATGATAATATATCAATCAAAAATTACAAATCACTGATTTGATCTAATTTCCAAATTATTTATATAAAGAGACTAAAGAATACTAATAACATTATATTTGGTATATTATAAGTGACAAATAATAATCTAGTGTCAAAGATATATTTAATAATTGCAATTTTTATAATTGAAAAATTTGGATTTTGAATGTGTATTTTTTTTAAAATTAATTAAATAATGAGCTTTAATATGACCTCTGATATTTTATTAGTTTTAACATCGAGTAAAATAATTTAAATTATCTTTATAGCTGTTAATTTATGAGAAATTTGATGATAGTATGAAGAGTATACATATATTTCTAAAAAAATGTATGTATTAAATGATAATATTTTAATTATAATTTTTGTATTCTACGAAATAATAAAATAAATAATTACAAAAAGTGAGAAGGCCGATTGTAGACGTTCCTCCTTCGTCCCATCGGTCCTCGGAGAAATTAGTGGTTTATTATAATTATTAAGATTTTAATTCAATGATATTGCATTCGAAAATACGATTCTGAGCGTATCTAAATATATTGCAATATATTATACTGATAATCCATTTCAAAATTTACCACGAATGTAAATAAGAAAAATAAATTTCAAATCCCTACAATGAATATTCAAGGAGTTATCATTCTTTTTCAATGAAAAACTTATGATGAATTCAAAAAAATGAGCTAAATAAAGTACCAACTAGATGAAATTCAGTATAGAAAGGGAATTCTATTTATGATAATCTATCCATTATTGTTACTCGAAAAATGGTTTTCATACATCAGAAAAAAAATTCTTTGTAGAATCAATACATTCCTCGCTCCGCTCAGAATCTAAAATTGGCGTCAGATATATGATTTTCCAATAAATGGAATAAATTCCAATCCAACAACATTAATTAAATAAATAATAAGATAGAGAAATAAACATTTTAAAATGTATAGGGCATTGTGTATGTCGATCGTATTATCCCATTTCTAGTGCACAAATTAGCAACGTTTGATGGATGCGTTTTTTAAATCCAAATTATATTTCTAGGGCAAATAGACTATGATTTCGGGCGTAAATAGGTCATAAAAAAGTGTTTGGAACACAAATGGGCTTCACTCATTATAATTATTAATTTCTGATACATGAATGTGATACATGACTTTATTGTTCTGGTATGTATACTAATAATCAGATGACTTAATAATTTTATTTATCAGTATACCTATACCGTATATAAGCTATACGAATAATTTACATTTTGCAGAAGTACACCGTGATATTATGTGTGGGTGTGACATAATATCAATTTTATTGCGGACTTCCAGTAGTACCTACTTGCGTTAGCTCATGAAGCAAAATTCTTTCACCACATTAAATCTGACATTTATATAACTATACTTTAATTTATGTTATTAGATTCTGAGCGAGATGAAGATTGTATTCGGTTTTCATGTATTGTTTTTTTTTTCATTTTATGTTATGAAAACATTTTTTCGGGTAAAAGTAATGGTCTGATCAGTGACAAATTTTCAACATTTTCTTGGAGGGAGGTTCTCAACAATAAATATTTTAAAAAGCGGAAATGTCGATTATAGACGTTCCTTCTTCATTCCTTCGGTCCTTAGAGAAATTAGAGAAATTACATTCAAAATTGTATTAGTTATCATGAAAAATATAAATCAATTTCATTAAATTTCAAATTTCTACAATCCTAATTAGTGAAAACCTAATTATTACAAAAAAAAAAAAAAAAAAATATTGAAATAACGTAAACTGTAATTTTGTCAATTTATGCCATTTTTCGGTAGTTTTTCTTCTCCCAAGAAAAACTTTTAAGAAAAATTAGCTTAAAAAGTACCAACTAGATGCTATTTGCTATAGAAAGCATACTTTATTCGTGGTGATCGGACCATTAATTCTACCCGAAAAATGGTTTCCATAGATAAAAAAAAACATCATCATTGTAAAACCAATAAATCTTGCTTCGCTCAAAATCTAAAATAATATAACATTATATATCTATAATAATCATCAATATTGTAATATAATCGTATGATTCTTATCAACAATATTATTTTACATTATACGTATACGTGTTTATGTAAGGGCTCATACAAATTGGGTACTTTTCCGTTTGTATACTCAATAATAGATAGCATAGGATTAAACATTGTTTTTAAACATATTATTTCAGTATTGGTATTAGGTACGTCATACATCGTATGGTCCACCCGTAAATCCGTCAATAGATCCGATTACCACAAATAGGGTATTGTAATAAATGGTTGAAATTTGACAGTTTATTTAACTTATTTTAAAATAAGTAATACAAAATATTAAATAAATAATATTTATATATATATATATATATATATATAATAAAGTCAATAATTTATATAAAATATATTAAAATTATGATAAATTAATGTAGGAAAATTTAAGAATATGTAAGATTATGATACATTAATTTTTAAATATTGGTTGTATATATGTATCTTATTAATATATAAATTTAATTATTTTTAATATTCCTATACATTAAATAATTATAATACATAGATAACTAAAATAATGATTAATATAAAATTAAGTATTAATTTAATTTAAATAAATATAAAGAATTGATAAAATTAATATATATATATATATTAATAATATAACAAAAATTACATTTTATACTATGTTATAATTATATACTAAAATGGTATGTTAAAAGTATTAAATGAAAATGTTAAACTGTGCTGGTTATTAAAACAATGATAAAATAATCATTATCCTTTCTAAAGATCGAGTACGTGAAGAAATCTTCAACCACCAATACTCAGAGGGCTTTATTTTCTAAAACTGGAATTATTTTAAAAATATAGGGTATTGTAAAAATGGCTTCTGATTGAAATTTGGGTAGCAATGTTCTTGTAAAATTATTTTGATAAAAAATTCACTGAAACATTATCGTTATGCTGTCATTCTAAATTATATCACCAAGAGCTCTCAGAATCGAATTGTTAATTTGTTCAACTGTTCAAATGCATACATATGTGTTTGGAAAATGAACACGTAATAATTTAACTTATGTTTTAAATGCGACTGAAACGAACAAAATACATAACTACATCAGAACTGAATCGATGTAAATTAATATATAGGTATATAATAGTATAACATATTAAGTATATAGGCTAACCAGTATACCTATCAACATAGTAATTTTTAATTCATTTACATTCAACATGAATTTTTCTAAAAACGGATTTTTTCATGGATCAAAAAATAAGAAGCCTATAAAAAAAATTTACCTGTTTAGATTTTCAAAATATTTTGTAAAAAGTAATATAACATTGGACTTCTATAAAATTTTCAAACAGATAATCCCAAAATTGTAGGTGATATTAATTTTTTTTAGGAAAACGTTCAAAACTCTATATTTTTCCAAATAATTAACTGTTCCGTTCCAAAATTTTACTACGCTTGTAAATAATAAAAAATAAAAAAATTTCAAGTCCCTACTATTAAAACTTAATAAGTAATCACGAAAAAAAAAAAATATAATAAAAAATGTATAAAAATTGCCAATTGGCAAAATAAATTTTATTATTTTTAATATTCCTATACATTAAATAATTATAATACATAGATAAATAAAATAAAGATTAATATAAAATAAAGTATTAATTTAAATTAAATAAATATAAAGAATTAATAAAATTAATATATATTAATAATATAACAAAAATTACATTTTATACTATATTATAATTATATATTATTAAATGAAAATGTTAAACTGTGCTGGTTATTAAAACAATAATAAAATAATCATTGTCCTTCCTGAAGATCGAGTAGAAAAGCCCTCAGAATCGAATTATTAATTTGTTCAACTGTTCAAATGCATACACATGTTTGGAAAATGTACACGTAATAGTTTAACTTATGTTTTATATGCGACTGAAACGAACAAAAAACAACTACATCGGAACTGAATCAGTGAAAATTAATATATAGGAATATAATAGTATAACATATTAAGTATAAAGACTAACCAGTATAGGTATCAACATAGTATTTCTTAATTCATTTCCATTCAACATGAATTTTTCTAAAAACGGATTTGTCATATCAATTTTATTTGTTATTATTTTATTCAATAGTGTTTATCATGGTAAATATATATTTAATGAGATTAAATAATTTATTGTATATAGTTAATAATATTATACAATATCATACGATTCATAACATTCTATAATATAATATAATATATTAGATTTAACAATTTTAAAATTCACTTTATTTTTTTAAAATTTATTAGTCGAAACTATGACTACTGAAGAATGTAAAGGTATGACGAAAAATAAAATAATTTATATAATATCCAATAGTGGTATTATTCATGGTATTATTCATTTATCTATATTACTATAATATATATATAGTTACGTTACGGGAAGCTTTTGGAGGTATGTCATTTCAAATATTTTACTTTAATATTTACAAGTAAAAGCAATTAATTTTGCTTGAAATTTATATAACACAACCAAATTAACAACAACATACAAGTACAATATTATTAAAACAGCAATATCTTGCTCACTAATTCATTTCTCAATACTTAAATATTTTTATTATTTATAACTAGGTGACATAAATATGTCTAAAATTATGACAAATAATATAATGTATTATATCAAAAAGTGGGAAGGTCGATTTTGGATGTTCCTCTTCGTTCTTCGGAGAAATTAGTGTTTTATTATAAAAAAGATTTGAATGCAATGATATTGTATTAGAAAAAACGATTCTGAGCAAAATTCAATATAATACAATATACTATCCTAAAAGGTCGTTCCATAAGTTTACCACGTGCGTAAACTTTTTATGAGAATACTCAAAAAAATTTCAAGTACCTACGTACAAAATTGCATTAGTTATCATGAAAAATCTAAAATTAATTTCATCAAAATTACGATTTTCATAAATTTTGACGTTTTTTTTGCTGTTTTTTGAATGTTATAAATTATAATATTTTAATTGAATAGAGAATTGTGGACGAAACTTTGATAGATACAATAAGGCAGGTGTTTGAAAAACGAAAAAAAAAATTAACTTCGTTTATCATTATTAAAAATTTTATGTTAAACGTATCAAATAATATAACATTATTGAATATTTTCGTTAAAGGTTAGGTATTTAAATTTGTTGTTTCTAATACGTCATTTATTATTTATTAAATGTAAATACATGCTACTACAGTACTACCATAAGTGAAATTTTAAGGGGGATAAGAGATCATTCCATAAATTATTATCTCTTACATTTTTAAAGATAACATACATCCAATTTCAGTAACTCCTCCAATATTTAACATCAAATAGCGCCACAAGCTACTATAGTAGCTATAGTCCGTACCACGAGAGAACGCATACGGCTCGCGCATCCAAATGATCGCGCTCCGTCGTTCCGAGGCCAAATTTCTCCCACCATACCACCAGAGAACGCATACGAAAGTCAGCTGATTAGTGTATACAGCGGCTCAAACAATTAAACTATTACGCGCTCGCGCAATCACGTACGAATCAACAGTTGTCAGTTGCGTAGCTAATAACAATCAGCCTGTATACACGTGCGCCAACCGAAAACCGACCAGCTCCGATAGCAATCGACTTGTTTCGGCTTAAGACTGCTTAGTGGAGGGGGACACTCGTGCGCGAAAATGACAAGTTTTGGTCGGCCGCCGTATGCGTTCTCTCGTGGTACGGACTATAGTAGTAATTTTACTTCTTCCCATTTTTAACACGGTACATTGTACAGAACTTAACAGTCAACAGTAAAATAAAAATAAAAATTGAATAAGTATTTAATATAATAATAATAACTCGTCAACTCTTCAAGATAGACGTAAATATTAAATATAAATAACAACATGAAAAATAAAATAATATAAATATAAATAATAAATGCTTGCTTATTCTTGTGCATGTGGTAGGAGGTGGAAATTTTAGTTTAATTACAACAAACAATATGTTATGAGTTGACTAATATAAGAATTTATAAACAAAATATGGGATATCCAAATTGACGCTATAACCCCTCGCCGCAATTACTTTACATACCATTGTATTACCCAAACGACGACTGCGTTAAAATTTATAATAAATGATTATTTATTTTACTATTATTCTGCCTGGCTTTACACGTTTACAAATATAACCATATTTATATATAATCTGTGATATTATTATTAATATTATTATCTATATATATATATATATATATAGATAGATAGTTATCTCATTATAGTTTATATAATGCATATTTATTGTAAACAATATATTACTTACAACAAATTATTAATATATTATTGAAACCAATAAACTAATATAGGTATTTCGTAACTATTCACCTGACTAAAATTAAAAAAAAAAAATTTGTTCCATCATGGTACATTATGTCCCCTAATGTTCTAATATAACAATAGCGTATTGAAATATTGAAATGATTACGTTGTGTTAAGTTTCGTTATTTAGTAATTTAATAATATTTTGTTTTGTTTAATTATGTATATTTGTTTTATATTATTAGTTTTCCGTTTTTCGTATTAATTACGTTTACACATTTCAATCGTTTTAAACGTTATAATTATGTTTGCAAGCTCTCGTCAGATATATAGTAAACTTCTAATATCTATTTTAATAAACTTTCTGTATTTTTCAAACACTTTGCAAAAGAATAATTAGTGATATATAACCAGTGAATCGGGAGAGAACTCCTCGAGCATTACTTCCTCCGGGCCACTATTGTTTATTTAAAAATATATTCATAAAGATAAAAAAGTTGCAATGGGACAGTCTCCCATTTGCACGCTCTTACACTTATAATTGCAATTATTTAAATGGCTCTATCTCCTATGCTTTGACTATCGGTCCACAATAAAAGCGTATTGCTACTTATGTCTAGTCTCTTGTTGACAGCCTTAGGTGACTGCAGCTCTCTGTCGCTCCTCTTGCTCGCGTTTCTTCAATATCCTATCTACCAGCTCTGAAAATTATATTTGGAAGCTAGCATAAGATTTATTATGTTGGACACTTTCAGTTGCGTTGTACCTACGTAGACACACGTTACGGGCTTCCAATTTTCCCAGGCATCACAATTTCGAACAGCGTGTTCCATGTCGTCAACAGCTTGTCCGCATATCGGACATGAGTCAGTGTTGGTCCGGTTGAACGCTTAAGGTACACCGGGAAACCTCCGTGTCCCGTCAGGAACTGAGTGAGATGAAAATTTATTGTTCCGTGTTTCTTCTCATGCCATGTTTAGATTAAGTTACCTAACCTCATTTAACCTAACCTAACCTCGCTTTGTTCAGATTCAAAAAACCTTAGACCACAATTACATAAGTTTTGACTATACGTTATAATATTATTTAGATTATATGTAAAATACAACCATAGTACTACAATCAGTGGTCCGTTTAGACATTTCTCGCCCTGGTGCAAAATTGTAAAACCCCCTACCTTGTGAGCTGAATATATAAAAATATATTTATATCGTTAAATATTTATCACCCCTAAAATTTATCCACCATTTTGCCCCTCCCTCTTAAATGCACTACTGACTACAACAATACTTAGTAATATTATGATAATACATTTTTAAAGCTTTAAATATGACTTTAAGTTTTAAATATAATCTTTTCGTAGTTATTTAATATGTAATTACTAGTGATATTTTTATAACTATAAGCCTATAAAATAGTTTAAGGTTAATGTAATAATAAAATGATTCTACGTTTAACTTCATTCGAAGTATACATTGTAATATTACATTAAATAAACTAATAACTTTTTTGAACTAAAATTTAGAAATTTAAAAATTAAAATTTTTTTCAAATATTTAAAAAACATTTTTTTTTTTAATTTAAAGTATATACAAACTGCATAAACATGTTCTAGTGCCTTTGTGTGGAAATAATTAATAAAAATATTATAAAGTATTGCATTTTTTTATGTGATATATTTTTTTAAAGGACATGAAATGACTATTAAATGTATATTATTTATGATTAATTGTCGTGGTATGTAGTGTTATTTAATTTAATAGAATTTATTTAACAGAAATTTCATACAAGAACTTTGATTATAACATATTCTTTCACGTTTTTGAATATTCATTAGTTTAAATATTTATTGATATATTTATTATACGGAAAAAATATTCCTCTTTTTTAAATTCAGTTTTTAAAATTGTTATTTATTTGGATTTTTTACAAACCAGATTCTATGTATAGTAAGTGTGTAATAATAATATGTATTACTAATGAATAAAAACTTTTATTGTTACATATTATTTCACGTTATTGAATATTCATTAGTTTAAATATATATTGATATATTTATTATACGGAAAAAATATTCCTTTTTTTAAATTCAGTTTTTAAAATTGTTATTTATTTGGATTTTTTACAAACCAGATTCTATGGATAGTAAGTGTGTAATAATAATATGTATTACTAATGAATATTTAAGGTATTAAAACCGTTGATATAAAAAACAGATTTTCTCGTTATAGAATTTTCATAAACTTTACATAATAGAGTGGTCAACAACATGTGTTCGGGTCAAGAGTATAAAATATTAATATGCTCGATCAGACACCAACTAAATTACTTAAAACCTAACATCATCAATCAGAAATTGTATTGGGTTTTGTATGTGTATACAGGGTTATTCATTAATCTTACTATATTCATTTTTATGTTTTTAATTTTTTTTAACAAATTATTTGTAACCTAGATATTACTCTTTACTTTTTTTTTATTAATTTTATGTTTTTATAAATTTTTTAAACGACAAGCTATATTTATTATAGTTATTTATTCCATTATTATCTATTTATACTAATCAATATATAAATATACTATAATAATAGGTCTATATTATAGATTGTAATTTACCTTATTTCTTAACCGACTACGACCATATGCAGTAGATATTTTAGGAGAATACCAAAGTGGTTTCTTAGTGTAATGATCGACAATTGATCATATATTCACACTCAAGCAACTGATTGAGAAATATTATGAATTTAATAAGAAATTGCATTTACTATTTTTGGATTATTTACTAGCATATCATTTGGTTAAAATAGAAGTAGTATGGAAACATCTAGAATTATTTGGTGTACCAGCCAAATTAAAAGCACCAATCCGAATGTTTATAGACAACAGAAAAGTTGCAAAGTAAGATTTGGACAAATACATTTTGAAGAGTTTTAAACCACAGTTGGACTAAAGTAGGGTAATACGCTTCCTCTTATACTCTTTAATATCGCACTGGAGGTTGTAGCTCGAAGCATGCATAATAAATATAAAGAAAGTGATGTCGAAAAATCTATATCAATATTA
>CM023357.1:7476685-7490265 GCA_013282895.1 Eriosoma lanigerum | reverse complement strand
TATCTATGAAATCGAAAATGAATGTACAAAGAAAAAGCAAGACCTATTATAACGTATGCATGTGAGACATGGCCAACAACGTTAGAAGATGAGAAAAAATTGGCTATAGTAAAAAGAAAGTTTCTAAGGAAGATATGTAGTTCTAGGAACAGAAGAATTAATACGAAGTGCCAAAACAATAGGATTTAAAATGAATAAAAAAACATTTATATGTGTATAACAAGAGAACAATCACAAATACATCAGACAAGGAATATAAAGATCGGAGAGTACTCATTTGATAAAGTACATAATTTTAAATATCATGTAACAAATGTTTATATGTACTATCTAAGTGTCTGTGCTAAAAGTTACTATCTATGAAATCGAAAATGAGAATGTACAAATAGCAAAACCTATCATAACGTACGCATGTGAGACATGGACAACAACATATAAGATGAGACAAAATTGGCTATAGTAAATAGAAAGTTTCTAAGGAAGATATGTAGACCAAAAATAAATAATATAAACAAGGGTATGAATTAAGGTCATACGTATAAGTATACAATTCCTTTGAAGAACCAAATATAATTCGGGTAATTAGAGCCGCAAGACTAATCTGGCTAGATCACATATTAAGGTCTCACATGATTACAAAGAGGTCCTAAATTGGAAACCATAAGGAAAGAGGCAAACCTAAACAACGATGGTTTAATAAAGTCTCAAAGGATCTAACAACGCTAGGAGTTGAAAACTACAGTGAAGTATTAATGGATATAGAGAGATGAAAGGAAGAGTATGTTACAGTAATGGGCCTTAACAGCCTTAAAAGCTGAAGAAAAAAAATTAACTTTTTAAGATTAATTAATTTGAATATATTTTTTTTTATTAGACAACTGATGTTGATATATACATATATATATATAAATTATTTTTCTATATATTAATAATAAATAAATAATAATAAAATATATAAATATATTTGGTGTATTATAAAAAAAAAAATCAATATACATATTGCAGTACTCATGTATGAATATCTAAATAATTAAAATTTAAGTTAAACATACATAAAATCATACGAAAAAAAATATATCATTATAAATCAAATGCATTCCTCTCTTTTCTTAGAAACGCAACGAATCACATTGAGTTTATCATGACATTTTTTAATGGACAGCTTAAAAACCTATCAAATAATAGACATTGAAAATTATTGTAAAGAAATGTATTCTAAACTTTCAAATGATACTTTTGAAATTTTAAATCATGCTCTAAGGAGACTAAACTTCTAGGATTTATTTAGAAAATATAGAATAACTGATAATCTGCTATGTTGTATGATAATTTATACACATTAATTAAAAGCTTAAAATCTGATGAGCACTGGTCTCTGAGGGCCAGTAGATACTTTTGGCCAGAGTCATTCACCAATTTCATATTTGTAATTATATATATATAATTATGATATTATATAATATATAAATGTATAATTTAATTTAATAATTATAAAATATAAATATAAATATTTTTAAAAAATCATTGGTCTCTAAAGACCAGTAGATACTTCTGGTTAAAGTCATTCAGCAATAAATATATAAAACATTGGATTGAGTATGAAAATATTGCTAGATACCAATACCTACATAGGAAAAGCAAAACAAATTGTATTAAAGTGTGGATTGTTCAACACAAAGGCAAATAAATGTTAATTTATTAACACTTAACGTCAAAACATTAAAACTCAACTACTCAACGTTTATGTACATACTATTTTTCCCATACCGTTGCCGCACTTTCTTAGATTCTGGATCACAATCACGTATTATAACAAAAGCACTAGACAATCGACTTCACATTAAAAGATAAATCCAACTGTGTTGTGGCTCTTCACACTTCAAATTCTACATTCCAAAGACCTTGCGTGAAATTCCCCTTTTAATCTTAGAATATTAATTTTATATTTTTAACTCATTGCTATTCTAAGATAAATATTTTTTTTTTTATTGTTAATATTTCTTTTTATACTTGAGAGGAACCTCATAATGGTTGTAGTATAATAAGTGATAATTACTAATTACTATCATTTTTGTCATTATATTTATGTCTTATTTCTCTAACATAAATGTTTTGTATACAGTCCACTTTTTTCTCAAATACCAAGTCTAATAACGTCTCATATTTTGTTTGGTATAGGAATAGAATTTTACCAAAAATGTGAATTTTCACTAATTAATTTCGCTCTATAAACAAAGTTTTAGGTTATAAACCATATTTCAATGTCTTATACGCTAATTGCTATTACAATATTAGCAGGTATTCAATGATAATTTTTATAAACTCACGACTCACAGGACAACAACACAATTAATACTATTTCCTGAATCCGGATCGAAAGAAGTATAAAAAGGTTAAAGTCTAAAATAACTATTAACTATATAAAATAATAAAGTAACTATTATATCTACCCAAAAAAATGTTCCATATATAAAAAAAAAATCTTCGTAAAAACATTACATTCCTCGCTCCGCTCAATATCTAAAAAAGGACGTTACAAATAGTGAAAAAGTATTAGTTAATATATTAAACATAAAACTTCCAATAGGCAAAAGTATTCCTACAAAGCTATAAGCGATGTCGATCAAATACAATATACAATTTTAAAATAAACTATCTGAAACTTACAATTTAATATAATAAACTTATGCATATGAGTAAGTATTTATTTATCACAATATTAACGATTTATATATTAATATATCTAACTTTCCATAGATTGTCAAATGCGTGTTTTATATTTTAAAATTAAATCGTCCAAAAATTAATTTATACATACTTTCATAAAAGAAAACCAAAATAAATCATTATAAGTGTAAAACAGTATATTATGCTAATACACATTCAAAATAATGATTGTAAAAATTAAAGAAGATATTTGATTCCCTTTAAACAAACTACCAAATTATGTGTACGAAAACAAAAATTTCGTTAATAACACATACATAATCACACATAATTGCATGAACTTTAAACGAGCGTTGCCCTCGTCATAATAAAATGAAATAAACAATAATAACTAAATAATTCACAAACAAATAACATTTGTATGTGTATCGGTGATAACTGTGAAATTAATACTATAATTGGTGATGCTCGACCCGAACAAAATGCCTTTGTGTAAAAACGAAGTTAAACCAAAGAAGTATTCTGATCCCGTCCTATAGAAATAAAATAATAGTGACAATATAAATTAGCGATTATAAATATTAATGAATTTAATAAAATGATTTCTCTATATAGTACAAACTGATTGGAAGAAACTAGATTGCCAAAGTATGTAAAGCCTGTGTAAACTCAAACATTTTTAAAAAATTTAAAATATTATAAATTTATAATTGGGGCAAAGAATTACGAAACTGTAATATTGAATAACACATATTAAGTTATAAAAAGAAATTCTGAAAATTATAATTTTAATAATAATTTTATTCCGTAATAAATGTACCGAAATTTTACAAATTCGTTCATAATACGAGTAGTAATAAATTACCATAATTTATTTGATATACGTATTAAAAAAATACCGGCTGTCGATTCTAGGCATACCTCCTTCAATAGTGGTGAAGTTATATTATGTTTTGTTTCAATTTATATTCAAATACACTGATATTATATTTTAAAAAATTGATTTTGAGGGAAACTAATTTAGATATACTGTAAACTAAAAATATATTGTTTCTAAATATTATTTATTTATCAAATAATGTGCGAAAGAAAAATAAGTGAGTAGAGCCCAGGGAACTTCATTTAAATTTACATTAGCTTTTATAAAATATTTTAAATCCTGTAAATTATATTTTTTACAACACTTTTCGGTAGATTTTCATAAGTCAGAGAAACTATTTTAAGAAATTGGAAAAATTAACTAAATAATGAACCTACTAGATTCAATATTTTCAGTAGGCAAACCCAATTCGTTTAAACGGACTATTAATGCCACCCAAAAGAAATCTACTAGTAATAATAGAACACACATTATCAAAACATTATCATCAAACTAATTCATTTATATAATAATATTCTTTGCTTCACTTAAGTTCTTAAAATCTAAACATTTTTGCGTAATTGGAATTTATAGAAAGAAATAATACTATCGCCATACTTTATTCAGTTGGTAAGTTATGAGCAATACAATTATAATATTATAAGCCTTTAAACATTTTATATATAAATAGTGTACATTTTTTTATAATTCTGATTTGGTTTTGAAAATGTTATTGACAAATACATTTTAAATGTAACCAGAAACACTTTTAAAAATTTGTCCTTTGTCTCTTGGGTCCTCGGAAATATTTATAATGGAATGGTAATTTATTCTAATGCAGTGACATTACATTTTAAAAAACCTAGTCAGATAGAAAAACAAATCCCTGATAATATTCCATTTTATAAATTTTTTTCATTATTCTCATATAATGTGCATCACAAAAAATAGATATCAATATATTATAAACAATGAGTTTTAGTCTCGTCAAAAATGTAGTTTCTCTAAATATTTCCGTTTATCAACTATTTTTCGATCGTATTCAATTTCACATAGAAATCTCTTAATAGAGTTCGATAAATGACCTAAATAAAATATGTACAAAATTGATAATATTTTCTACAGAAAGATATCCTATTAGTGGTAATTTGACTATTATTTTTGCCCAAAAAATGTCAGCAAACATGAAAAAAATGATATTTAAAGCACATCACATCATATTAAACCAATACATTCTTTGCTCGTCTAAAATCTAAAATACTAAATATTTGATACTTACTTGGAACTATTAGAATCAATGAAAAAAAATCTAAGAAAACAAGGAAGGGGTAAGTTAGGAATAATACAATTATTTTAATATTATTAACATTCAAACATATTATATAGGTACAAAGAGAATACATTTTTTTTTTCTAATTCTGTTTTGGTTTTGAAAATGTTATTGAGAAATATATTTTAAATATATTAGAAAAACTTTTAAAAATTTGTGTAAAAGATTTTTAAAGTTCCTTCTTCGTCTCTTCGGTCCTCGGAAATATTAATAATGTAATGTTAATTTATTATATTATATTTGTAACTTACTTAAAACTATTAGAGTCAGAAATAGCAGACTTTATAAGTGAAAAATATCGTAAGTTTGGAATAATACAATAATTTTAATATTATTAACATGCAAACATATTATATACAATAGTATACAAACTTTTATAAAACTCTTTTAGTTATCAGAATATTATTCTCAAAATTGTTTAATATGTCCTAGAAACACTTATTCAAGTTTTATGTTTTTAAATTATGTATTAGGATTATGATATATTATTTGTATTAAAATATTTTTATAATAATAAAAATATATTCTTGTGCTGAGTATGAATAATAAAATGTAAGACATTTTGTAATAAATTTTTTTTCTAGATTTAATTTATAAGTTCCATACACATTTATTCAATGACTTTAATTATGGTAAGTAAATACGTAATTATATGTTTATTATTTCCTCTTAATATTAACGACACTGTCTATAACTTTATTATTAGTTGGCGCTACAACTTCGACAGAAATACAGTGTCTAGGTGATCCCAACTTTATAAAATAAGGTCTATTATAATTTAGAAATGACTAGTATTAGATACTTGGTGGTATTAGAATTACCTAATAACAGTGGCATAACTGTGTAAAAAAATAGGGGGAGCAAAAAAATTTACTCACCAAAATTGTTAACGGTGAGGGGGGGGGGGGAAATAAAATACATTTTTCTTTTACATATACCTATTTGTTTGTTTTTACTCTAGAATCATTACAAAAAAATCATCTGGAAAAATATTAAGATAACAACACTAAATTTTATCTTAGATACAGATAAAAGATAAACAAATCAAATTCATCTACCAAAAAGATAAAAGATAAAAATATTTTATCTAGATAAATTACAGATAATTATAGAAATTAAAATTAAAATAACTAATTTAAAAAAATATATACACCGTCGTTTAAGTATATGCCTGTATAATATGTTTATTTTTTGATTGTTTACTTTAAAAATAATATTTCTAAGAATACATCCTTAAATAATACATATATAAGAGAACCCATTGCCGTTTATGGCAAGCGGGTGGCAGGGAACACCTTTTCGTTTCGTGGACTATAAAATTATAAATTAACAACATTGAAAAGATATTTACGAGTATTGTGTATTTGTGTAAACGAAATAATGTTTATTATTATTATATGTCATGAACATATTAAAATTGGTTTATAGATAGTTACAAAATATAAATTCCGAAATAGATTAATAACATCTCACTTATTTTCTTGTCAGACTTATGAATTGTCATGATTATCTGGATATTATGTCAATATGAATTATATATTATTTATTATTTATATTAATTTTCTATGATCGTACAGCGAAAACGGCAATAATAAACGGCTGGTTTATTTTTATTAATATAGATTAGATAGAATTTGAGAAATTTCTCAATAAATAAATATTAATATTATATTCTACGAACTTTTGTTTAGCGGATGGTGGTGATTATAACTCGTCGTCTGTTTCTATTATTCGTATTTTAATTACAATTTTAAAATATTTATTAAGTCCTGGGAAATAACTTCGGTTGTGACATGTTTGTACTAATATAGGCTATTTATATAAATTTATTAGTATATTTTATATATTGTATTAATTACCGAACTCAGAATATTAATTGCTAATTAGTAATAAGTATTTAACAGGAATAATGTGTAGTCTAGAAAAAACTCGCGAATTATCTTTTTGTCGTTATTATTATTAATTTGTTTCAACGGTACTAGTAATAAACTACTTTCATCAAACAGTTATCGTCTTGTGAGTTGCGAGATATTAATTTATTATTTGTGTAACCTACTTGTCCTGGGCAACTTAGTGTCACATACGAGCAACCCTGGTCAAGAGTCACCAGTTTTGTTGCTCTCAAAACTCGATGTGGTAGTTGTTTTTGTAGTAGTTTGTGTGTTTGTGAATTATTTAATATTCACTGGTTCTTCGGATTCATTTTTAGTTTTGTTCATACACATATTTGGTCCTTCGGGCCGGACGTTAAAAACAAACCAAGATCTTAATTAGATATTTCACTACTTTTAACCTTTTTATAAATTGTTAACAATCTACAAGTTGTATTTAGTGACGTCAACTAGAAAAAACTAACTAACTCATTCCCCGAGTTTTCCTCTTATCGTGGATTAGATATATGGCATCCAAGTCAATGTGTTCTATCGATGCTAAATCAAGAATGGTTCGAGCGATAAATCGAGTAACTCACGCTCCTGATTTACCAGACGTAGATATTTGAATATTTGAAAACTTCACTATATAGTGAAGCACTCTCTCTTGCTTTAAATCTCGCATTAACATCAACTAATTACAAGAATGGTTGGACACTGTTAAGATCAATGTATGGAAATAAACATGATTTGGCTCATTTGACAAATTATAAATTACGATATGGAACATAAAGTTTAATCAACTTCTTCAAATACTCCTAGTCAATCATCTCCTATTACACCCTGTCAATTGTGCAATAAGTCACATTTTATAAGAAAATTTCTATCTTTTCTTTTTCAAGGTCCAAATGAACGGTTTACAAAACTCATCAGTTATGCATAAATTGTATTGTTAACGGCTTGTATTATTTTTCATTAATTTCAAGATGACCCAAAAGCCAGCGTTCAACTTTAAATTTTATTATAAATTAATATTAAAATACATAAAGAGTGCTGAATGAAACACATATTATTTTATAGATGATTTTCTACTCCCTCAGGAGTTTTGTAAGAATAAAGGTAAATAATCTAACTATATTTAAATATTTTTTTTTATATAATAGTGTAATGAAATCTAACATAGTATGTCTATATTATATTTTTCATAAAACTATGTATTATATGTAAATCAGTAAATGTCTATCTAAAATTTAATTACCTAATTAAATATTTATAAATAACTAGATTTCAATTTTTTTTTATTATATACATTTTTTTCCTTACCTACTAATTCTTATCTTATTTTATTTGTTTATATGCGGGTAGTTTTAGGAAATAATGAGCATTTTCAATGTAAGTTGTAATATTATTACATATTATAAAATCAACTTAATAGGTACATGATGTAGTGTACATCAAAATTATATAATACTACTAATTCAAAATAATTAAATATTTATTAATAACCAGATTTTAAAATACCTTTTCTATACGTTATTATTAATTATTTTTCTTCCTTACCTGCAACTTTTTATCTTATTTTATTTGTTTATTATGCCGGTAGCTTCAGGAAGTACAAGTCTTAGGAAAAGTAAGTTGTAATATTATCACATATTATAATATGAACTTACATCATACATAGTGTACATCAAAATTATATAATACTACTAACTCAAAAACTTTAGGTTTTGTAATTTCTAACCTCAAGAGTGACATGATATGCCATTTTCAGAAATAGAAAAATATCCCAGTAACTAGTATTAGTACCTAGTCTATCAAAATTGTGATATGATTTAGTTCTAGTTACTTATTTATTTCGGAAATAAATATATATAAATAATATCATTGTATATAAGTGTGTGTGTGTGTACAGTGTGATATTTTTGTCTTACTATACTTATTTTTGAGTCCAATTTTTATTTTTAATACAAATATTTGTAACCTTAATAAGAATATATTATATTATATATAATTTATTTTTAATTTTAATTCTAACTTAAATTTTAAATTTTATACTTTTTTAAAATCTCAAACTATATTTATTTCAATTTTATTATAAATGCATTAATTTTAAAATAATTTCAGTAAAGAGATTTTTTATTTTTGTCAATTTTTTTTATATATATTTATTATTTTCAAAAATCATGTTCTAAATGTTATAATACGACTTTGAATATTAATAATATTTACATGTCTTAAATTCTGAGTGAAGCGAGGAATGTTTAGGTTTTCAAATGATGTTTTACCAAATTTTTTCTAGTTGGTACTATATTTAGCCCATTTTTTTAAAAGTGTTTTCTTGGGAGAAAAATGACTAGATACAAGAAAAAGCAGAAAATCGGCAAAATTACGGTTTCATTTATTTTAAATTTTTTTGTTAAGTGACAACGAATTAAGTTATGATCGAAGGGACATATTTGGGTACTTACATAAATAATATATGCAAACACGCATTGTAAAATTTTGCAATAAATTGGTTGATTTTCTTGCTAAATATAGAAATTTGAAATTTATTCAAAATTGTTTAGTACTATCTACAATTTTGAATTTAACGATTTTAATATTTTATAGAAGTCTACTCATAGACTTCTTAATCTATTTACAAAATATTTTGAAAATCGAATGTCACAATTTTTTTTATAAGCTTTTAAAGTTTAAATCTTTAGTAGTATTGAATATTATGATATTTTATGTATTTTTAAGTCTAAAAACATTTTTTAGGTATATTGGTATAAATAATAGTTAAATTAGCTCTATAGGGTATGAATTTGGTAAAAAATCGCATCTAGTTGGTATTTTATTTAGCTCATTTCCCTAATTTCTCAAAATGTTTTCCTTGGGAAAAACTTAACTACCAAAAATCGTCAAATTACGGCTTTGGTATTAAGTATTGTTGCGTCCCAAACAGATGAACTTGATCTTAAATTAATAATTTAAATAATAGACTTGTTTATTTAATTACAGTTAACTTTTAAATTAAGTTTACAATGAAATATAATTTTGACGTGTTAAATGACCTGTTCTTCAGTAGTCGAATATTATGTTCATCAGTACGTCGCTTCTAGTCGTCTATGTTCTCTACCAGTGGTCTGTTTTGTCCTGGACTCCTGGTGTCGTACATTCTTGTATAGACTTTAGTCTTCTTGTTGACACTTCTAGAATATATCTATTACTATCAACAATCCGTTACAATTGTAATTCGTGTTAAACAAAATGCCATGTGATGGCCATATATTATGGTCCATTTCACAGATTAAGCTTAGTCATATGGCATAGGCTCTTGCCAGTTCAAGGAAGTTTACAATTAATTTCGAGTAAGCCTATTCGTAGTATTTTATAGATATAATAACGTTCATGTTTAATTTAATATATTTATAACGTTAGTCCGCGATAACACAGTTGCGGTTGTCCTATTCCTGATAAAGTCTATCTTTAATAAAGAGTGTTAAAATTAAACACGGAAATAAATCTGGCGATAATATACTGTCGTATTATAATATAATTTACTGTAGTTTAATGTTTTTTTAAGCTATGTGGTGTTTCAGAAAGCAACCTGGGTCCTTAACAGCATTTACTTATATTCATTTGATAACGAAGTCATAATTATCATATTCGCGGTAATCGGACCATTATTTCTATCTGTAAAATTGATTACAGACATAAAAAATAAAAAATAAACATCGTTTTAAAACCAATACATTCCTAGTTTCACTCAGAATTGAAATCGACGTTAAATGCGCCATGAAGAATATTTTCCTTTTCTAACAAAAAAAAAAAACAAATTTAAATAGGCTAGGCTATCTCTACACTAGAAGACCTAAAGTTTTCTGAATGTTTTTAAAGTCCCAGAGAGACCTCTAAGACACATATGTTCGCTTTGGATTTATGTATATCACCTACTTCGGTAACAAGTGTAAAGATATTTTTCAAAGCAGGCAATGTGTTATGTGACTTTAGAAGTAGTTTAACAACTGAGAAGGTAGAAAAAATTGAATTTGTTCCAAGTAACCTTAAATAAACAATTAACAAATATTTTTTTTTTTTAAATTTAACTTAGAATCCAATAATCTAAAATAATGATCAGCTAGTTGGTTATTTTTTTCATTGTAAATTTATATTATACAGCACATAAGGTTATGAGATATACCTATTCGTTTCTTTTAATAATTATTTACTTAATATTTATTTATAAGTTATTGAACATTCTTTAATATTGTATTTTTAATTTATTGTTTATACATAGGTCTCCAAATAAATGAAAGTAAATATTTTATTCCAATATTATTATTGACATTCATGTTTTTATATTCTATACAATATCTAGTATAATTAAATTTTAGTACATAAAGAATAAAGAAGAAAGAATAATATAATATATATATATATACACACTGTATATATATTACACAGTGGCGGATCCAGAGAGGGCAATAGCCTCCCCTTCCATGCAATCAGAAAAATTGAATTTCACATAAAGACATTTTTTTGAAATATACCTTTATATACTACACAAACAATTATAGTCGCATCCCCCATTATCTTAGGACGCCACTGCCTTTTCAACACCCGCGTTACCTTGAGCTGGATTCATCGCTGTATATATATATATTTTTATTTTTACAGTATAGTGTGTAGTGTATATATATTATATATATATATAATGTGTGTACAAATATGTGTGTATATGATATATATATACACTACACACTATACTGTAAAAATAAAAATTAATTAAAAATCTGTTTACCACTAATCATCTATTCATTATATAAGACTATATATATATGTTATTAATAATAAGTCGGATTCGTGTTTTAAAATGTGTTAAAATGTTTAATTGATATTTTATACATATTAAATGTTTTTTTTTACCTTTTTTCTCAATTATAATGTTTTTTCTATTTATTATATTGCCTTCAAATTCGAATCCTAATAATAAGTAAACACCTTGGTTTACTACACCATGGCAATTGTTGACATGTGTCAAATAATAAAGCATAATAGCATATCCTACTTATTATTTAAGCAAAATCCACCAGGGTCGCTAATTGTATTCATGCACGGTGTTTATAAGTGCCTGAGTAAATGGTGCGTCACATACATAGAAATATGTATCTACATAGTATAAAACTAACTTAGTATTTTTTAGATAACTATTATGTATAATAATATAAATTAAATAACATTAATTAAAAATTCGAAAAAACAATAATATTACAAAAAACATACATTTTTAAAAAAAAATTTTTCATTCAATAATTTTAAAGAATGTTTGAGTAAGTACAATTGAATATGTACATAAACGATACATATTATATATCATAATTATAAATTGTATTTATAAATAACTAGATTAAACTCATAGGTACTCATATTATAATAAATAATATTAATTAATTAGAGTACTAAAAAGTATCCCTAAAATAATAATCAGAATTAGAATAATGAAAATAATACAAATTGGTATGATAATAATTCTTTGAGATTGTATTTTTTGTTTTCATTGATTATATCGGATAATATGATTGATTTATATAAAATGTACACGATAACGTATGCGGTCGCGGTCGCCGCTCATTGTAGAATAAGTCCGATCCGACGAGCGAACGCGCGTGGGCACTCGCTCTGTGCTATATTTTTTGTACTTTTTTAATTAAATATAATAATGATGTGTAATGTATTAATTGACTAATTTACCTAAAAATTTTCAATAATTTAAAATATAATTATTGTTTTTAGAAAATATAGATAAAACATTTAACAACAAAAGTTAGTAGGAACTAAATACTAATGTTTTAATATTAAATAAGCCTAATAATAAATTCTTATATGCATCCTACATAATGTTAATTTAATTTATATTTGATTCTTAGTAAAAAAAGATTGGACTAAACAAGAAATCTTTAAAAGATTATTTTCTATCGCATGCAAGTACAACAAATACATATACCTACACTTCATATATAAATATTTATCGATACATTTAAACAGGCCAGGATAATATGTTGCTGAAATAAAGATGAACTAATAGTGTCGTAGTCGTAATAAATTCCTTCACCACTTCATGTAATTAAAAAATTAATTTTTCTCATTAAAAAATTTGAAAAAGTTACAAATTATAAAATTCTTAACAGAATTACTATCTCATTAACATGGAGTAATCAAACTAAAAATACATTCTTCATACATAACAAATAAATTTCTATTTACCCAATATTGAGATTAAATAGAGTGCTTTTATCTTTAGTAACTAACATAACTGAACAATTTAAAATTATCTATATTCATCAATAGCATTCACATATCAATTATTATTAACCACTAGTTTCTCCGATGACGAAAGAAATGAAAGAAGAAAATTTAAAAAGCAAACTTCCCGCTTTTTCTTTAATTAAAAAAAAGAATAAGTAGCTAACAAAGAAATTCAAATAAATATTTATATACGTATTTATGACATATATTTTTACTGAAAAAAATATACATTAAATCTATCGTTTGAGAAACATTTAATCCCGAACAAACTTGTATTAAAGACTACAGGTAATAAATAATTTCATAAATTATCCATCTTAATAGATGATTCTATTAAAAAGGGTAAGTCAACAACATAAATTAATGAAAAAAAAATGAGACACATTGAATTGAATATGATGTGGTTAAATTAATCAAATTCAGTATTTGATTTTTTTTTATTATAAATGATATTATATATATATATTACTATACATTATTGTTATATGATAAAATATAATATAAAAACACAGATATTATTAAGTTCATAATATTGTTTGTATAATAACTATAGTTTTACTAC
>CM023357.1:7445810-7476675 GCA_013282895.1 Eriosoma lanigerum | reverse complement strand
ATTTATTAAATTTATTTGTTAGTGATTTTGTATTGAGTATATAAATACCTATAGTTAAAATATATTGTTTTAATAAAATTGTGTTCAATATTTTAAAAAATATATAGGTTCAGATACAAACATATTTATAATGTCAAAATAAATATCACAACAATTTTTTATTTAATAGATGATTTTTATTTGGATTTTTAGTAAACCCAAATATTATTGTTAAATTCAAACTGTTAGAGTCATTGTTAATTGTAATATTTTGTTAACTTCATTAAAATCGTCATTATAATAGTTTCGGGTATTTTGAATTTGTATTGATTTTTAGAGCTGATATGGATTTCGAATGATTCAAAATACAGGATTATAATATTAATTTATCATAACAAATACAATTTATGTGTATACAAAAATATATTTGTATTAAATAAAATTAAATGCATCGAACTAGTTTTTTATATTTTTTTTCTTTTAAAAAAAATGTTATTATAAAGATAAAATCAATCTACGTCACAAGATTGTAATCAATATTTTAAAATCGTATAATTATACTTTATTTCATTATAGATTCATATGCGCAATGGTATTTAGATGCTATTGTAGAAAAATATCTTAGGACTGAAAATTGTATGTATATTATTCACTAAGTCACTTAATATGTTACAAATATTTCTATCTAGTTTCTTCAAGTAATTTAGTTTTAACATGATTAGGTATTATCGATTTTTAAGTTAAGTCAGAATATAGCTTTTATGAATCTAAAAAGTGTTCTTTTTAATTAAAATACGAATTAAAAAGTCGGGAAGGTCAGTTGTATGGACGTTCTTTCTTCGACCCTTCGGTTCTCGTATAAAATAATGGTTAATTATAATTAATATTTGATTGGTATTAAAGTTCATTTGAAAATAATATTCTGAGCGAAACTTAATATAATACAATATAATATTATACGGATAAACTATTCCAAAATTTTAACACATTTGTAAACTACATATGATAGTAATGAACAAATTTACAGGTTCCTGCATTCAAAATTTAATTTTTACTACCAAAAGCATACCAGATTCGTGGTATTCGTACCATTATTTCTATCCAAAACTATGTCATATAAGAACATCATGATAAAACCTATACAATCTTCACGTCGCTCAAAATCTAAAATTAAGTTGGTGTACAAAATAATATTTGAAGTTAAGAAGTTGATAATAATTATTATTAAACTATTAATCTGCTATACCTTGTTTTTTATTTATAAACCATAATTTATTCCCTAAAATAAAGAGGTTTCAATTTAAGATTCTGAGCAAAGCGAGGAATGTATTGGTTTTTCAAAGATTTTTTTCATTTTTTTTTTATGTTGAAGACACTTTTTTGGGTAGAAATAATATTCCAATTACCACGAAATGGGTTAGCTTTCCATAGCAAATTGCATCTAGTTGATACTGTATTTAGCTCATTTCTTGATAGTTTTTCCTTGGGAAAAGAAAAACTACCAAAAAAATGGCTAAATACTATAAAGATATAGACTCTAAATCTGTTATTTTATATATATCATTTTCATGATAACTAATTGAGTTTTCATGGTAGAGACTTAAAACATTTTTTAAGTATTAAGATATGTTGTATACAAATGCGGTAAAATTTTGGAATGGATTGGTTGATTTTTTGGCCAAGTATTGTAATTTGAACTTTTTTTCAAAAATGTTTAATATTAACTGTAATTTTGGTTTATCGGTTTGAAAATTTGATCGAAGTCTAATCATATACTACTTAATCTTTTTCCATAATATTTTGAAAATCGTGACTGACATTTTTTTTATAAGCTTTTAAAGCTAAACTTCCGAAAATCGGCAACATTACGGTTTCTATTATTTTAATTTTTTTTTATTTCAATCTTAGTAAATAGGTTTCGATCGTAGGGGCTTGAAAATGTTTATGAGTATACATAGGTATTTTACATTGGAGAATATAATTTCGAAACGTATGGTTGATTTTCTGACTAAATATAGAGATTTGAAATTTTTTACAAACATGATTAAGATTACCTGCAATTTAAGGTTTAACGGTTTGAAAACTGTATAGAAGCCTACTCATATAATACTTTTATAATCACTTTTCAAAATAATTTGAAAATCATAGGGCACAATTTTTTTTATAAGGTTTTAAAATTTGATTATTTTTAAATAAATATGAAATAAATATTATGATAACTTCTTTTTTTATGTATGAAGACACTTTTTCGGGTAGAAATAATGGTCCGTTAACTGTAAATAAGGTACGCATTCGGTACATTACGTTTAGTTGGTACTATAATTAGCTCATTTTTCGAATTTCTCAAAAGTGTTTTTTTGAGAGAAGAAAAACTACCAAAAAATGACGGAAAAACGTCAACATTTACGGAAATCTTAATTTTGATGAATTTGATTTTAGGTTTATTATGATAACTAATGCAATATCGAACGTAGGTACATGATATTTTTTGGAGTTTTCTCATTGGTAGTTTACACAGGTGGTAAACTTATGGTACGATCTATCAGTATATTTTGTATTATATTAGGTTTCGCTCAGAATCGTATTTTCTAATGCAATATCATTGCATTCAAATTTTAATTATAATAAACCACTAATTTCTGCGAGGACTGAAGGGACGAAGTAGTAACACCAAAATCGAATATCCCACGTTTTTATATGTATTTGATAAATAATCTTAATATTATTATTCATTACTTATATTTAATTACATAAAATATAGAAATATATAATGTAATCGCAACATAATAGGTGTTTACTATACGTTTTAGTACAAACAGTAATTAATTTAATTTATTAAATTTTAATCTAATTTATTTAATATGATAAAATTGTAATGTATATATATATATATTCGAATTTTGAATTTATTTTATTTAAGTTGGCATTCATATTGAGGTTTATTGCCAATCTTTGGGTAAAGTAAACTTTACAAGTTTTTTAAGTTTTCAAGTTTACGAACTTTACAAATTCAGAGTAATTTGTAGAAATAAAATGCTATGAATCATTATATGTCATTATGTCAAACAATATTAATATATGAACTTTTACATGTCATAAATGTATTAATATAAATTTGTAAATCAAACATAGCATATTTGATATAATATATTTTAACGTTGTTTTTTGTCATTTCTGATTACCTACCAAATTGTGATGATTTAGTGATATATTATTTAGTACCATGTACGATCAACTATTATTATTTCTCAAGTTCAAAGTAACCTAGTTGTATATCAAATTTGTGATATGCCTCCCCGAATTATTGTCTGGGCCCAACTATTTTTGTTTTCAATATATTATATTTATGTGATGTACATTTATTTGCCTAAATACCTATAAATAAATTATAAACCTTTGAATTTATTAGGTATATAACATTCTTGTCATTGATATATTATCTATAAAGTATTATTTTATTTTGTTTTCAGAGAACCTTGAATAATGGTATAAGTAAATTATTTTTAGAATGTTACGTTAAATGTTTTATCATCTTCCATTTTGATAATAATAAGTGACATTAAAGATGAGGTTTACTATAAGATAGTTGATGGAGTAATTTATTATGAAGATGATTCATAAAATCACGTTAAGAATTTGTCTAGTCAGATGAAAAACGCAAGTCATTCCATTATTCACGGGACTACAATATATTTTGAGACTTTTTTAGTCTGTGAGTGCATGAATTCATTAGAAATTTGATGTAAGGTATCCAAGAAATGTTTGAATCATAGATTAAGCAAAGTAAATGATGCGTGTTATTATAGTTAAATTGTGAATTATTCAATGTCTAGACTTCAATAAAATTTTCAATCAGATAAACCAAAAATTGTAGGAAATATTAAATATTTGTGAAAAAAATGTCAAAACTCTATACTTAAGCAGATAATTTATCAATCGTTTCCATATTCTTTTCTATAATATAGAACATATATGTTGATACTCAAAAAATTTTGATGATCAAAAAATAATTAGTTATCATTAAATAAAAATATTTTAATAATGAAACCATTATTTTGCCGATTTTCCACCATTTATTGGTAGTTCTTCTCAGAAGGAAAAACTTTTGAGAAATTCGATAAATGAGCTAAATAAAGTACCAACTAGATGCACTTTGCTACCGATAGCATAACCTAATTGTGGTAATCGGAACATTATTTCTACCCGTAAACATGTCTTCATATATATATATAAAACATCTTTGTAAAACCAATACATTCGTCGCTTCGCTCAGAATCTAAAAAGAAACATAGTGTTTTGCATTTTTCTGTATTTAAACCTACTTTTTGAAATGTTATATTAAAGTATCCAACGACAATAAGTCATAATGTAAATTAATGTTTAATTTATTTTCTATATAGATAACTAATAGATGACTGATACAAACATTGAGGCCGAAGTGGTGGTTTTTAATCAAATAATTATATCTATACATTCTTCATATTGTGATGAAAAAACAATATTTATTTTAATTTTAAATGTATACAATTAACTCTCATTATTTATAGTTCTTTAATGTTTGCTATAAACTAATTGTATATTATTATAATCCAATTAAATAATTATACATATAATATCGAAATTGTTTTATTATTTTTAAAAACATATCAATGTTACTATTTATCTATACACAATATAGGTACTTATACAAGTTGATTCTTTAACTTTTAATTCTACACTTAATTTTTCCTCCAATTTTTATGTTTTTTCAATTTTTTTTTTTTACAAAATAATTGTGACCTATTACTCTTTATTTCTACATAAAATTTAATTTAAAAATAAATTATGCAAACATTTTTCTTTTTTGTTCTTTAGTTTTTGTAATATTGATATTAGAAAGTTCCATTATTTTGATTCAGAAGAGATGCTTTTGTAACGAATTTTATGCCACTGTCACTACTGTTCACACTTTGAAATTTTTCATGTTATAATTAAAAAAATACAATAAGCCAAATACAAAAAGGCCTAGAGGACGTCCTAGACAAAGATGGAAGGATAGAGTGGTCAAGGACTTGAGGGAACTTGGAATAGAGGATGGGGAAGAACTGGCAAGAGACCGAGACAGGTGGAGGCAAGTGGTTGTTGCGGCAATGGGCCTGAATGGCCTGTAAACGCTTAAAGAAAGAAGAAGAATAATTAAAAAAATGATAAAATTATGTAGTATATATAAGTACGTCTTTACCTATAGTTTAACTTATATTGACGCGGTCCGATATATTTCGAGCACACATGTGCAAGCGATTTACCCAAAGCGATTTACTTTTTTGGCAAACCACCACCTAGGTGACATAACAGCGTCCACCGGTAACTACGACTCAACAACGGGAAGGAGGAACAAGTAGGTCGGCGAGCCGAACCGGTGCTCGAAAGCGCGGACTGAATCTAACCCTGCTATCATCCGTCGTTGTAAAATCATCAAAAAAAAAAAAAAAAAACGTAAAACACATAATATAAATATAATGTTATAGACTAAATAAGGTGGGATGCCGGGTGCTCATTGGCGAAACGCATCATTCGATCAATTGGATTGTTCTTACCATAGTTATTATGACGGAAAGGAATTACAAAAGGATAACGTGATCTAGAAAAACGAGGTGGAACTCTGAAGTTAACATGAGAGAGTAAGGAGGAAGCATCAATATAACCATTAATTAACTTACTCAAAACACTAGATTCGCTACCAAGGAAATCAATACAAGCTTATTTGGGACAGGAAAGTAATCATGCTTAAGATGCTTTATTTCTAAAATATTGGCGGCAGATGATAAGAAACGCCTCTGAACTTGCTTTATATGTGAGGTGTCAGTTGTCGTGTACGGATCCCAAAGAACGGACGAATACTCTAATAAGGATTGTACCAGGAAACAATAATACAGCGTTTTGAGTGAGGTCAGCTTAAAGTTCTTCGACGTTCGAATAACAAAACTTAGAGCCTTGAGTCTACAGCAGACTGACTCTATATGAGTGTGAGAATTGAGGTCAGAACAGAAAATTACACCCAGATCTTTTTTGTAGTGCACTATACTTGCACCAATTTAAATGTGAACCTGGGTTCTTAACTGAAGTATTTTCATTTTTTAAATTAGAAGTTATAAATTATTTATTCGTATGGCTTTAAAATCAACATTATAGCAAATTCAAATATTTATAAAAAAAATAAAATTAAAAATTAAAAAATTATATTGAATAGTTTACAAGGATATATTATAACATATGTAAATATATATAATATAATGTAGGGTGAATTGTTTACAGGTGTACGTCCAGTTCCCTTATCCACTTTACTGCTTCCAGTGTTATTGCGTGAATTCCTTTGATATCCTGGTTGGATTTCCTTAATTGACATTCCGTTATAATGTGATTTATAGTTTGCCTGTCGTTGCCGCAACTGGGCTGATTTGGAGGCGCCATTTAAACATCATATCAGCGCAACGGCCATGATCTGTTCGAAGGCGATTTAGTATAGACCACTCATGTCTAGGGAGTTCCATACCCAAAACAAACGCCACGATTGGAATCAGGCACTAAGTTTTTGTTTTTGATTGTTATAGTGAAATTAGTTTATTCATCGCGCCAACATTTTTTAGTTTCAAACCCTGATCTTATTAGGTTATTGGCTGTCTTCTAAGATAACTTCCTTGATTTTAGTCTGAGTGTTAGTACATCTTCAAATCTTTCAGCTAGCAGTGAATTCCTCCTACCCTCAGCTTTTCTGATAGTATTAATGAGTTTCTGCTTTCTTTGTAGGTCTGATGCAACTATATTGGTTAATACTGGTAGCCACTGTAATTGAGTGGACTTCACCGTACCGCTAATCACTCTCACCATGCTATGCAATTGTGAATCGACTTCCTTTATTTGTGCACTATTGCACCACACTTGAGCACCGTATTCGGCTGCGCTATATGTTAACGGCAGTATTACTGTCTGTAGTGTTTTAGCGTCAGCGCCCCATTCTGTACCAGTGAGTTTTTGGATTAGATTGACTCGAGATTGTACTTTCTTACCGGTTTTGTCAAGATGTTTTTTAAATGTAAGCGTATGGTCCAACGTTATTCCCAGGTACTTCGGCGTGAAGTTGTGCTTTATTTGTACTCCTTGGAATGTTACTTTCAGCTCAGTGAAAAGTACACACTTCAGTCTTGGCAGGATTTAGTTTTAAACGTCATTTGGAGAACTATTTCTTCATAGTAGTGAGGTCTTTAGTAAGTACTTTTCCACCCTCCTCTGAATCAATGCTTTGATAAGCAATTGCAATATTGTCCGCATATAACTTAAGGCCTTTCGTATCGGGCAGATCATGTATATATAAGCTAAAAAGAGTCAGGGGAAGTACCGATCCCTAGAGAAGACCATTGAGTACTGTGTGTCAATTTTTTTTTTTATTACCTAGAAATACTTGGAAGTGAGAGTTTATAATCATCCTTTCTAGGAGTGTAAATAATTGAACACGAAACAGAAGAAATCCAACATTTCACAGAACAAGAGCTCAACGTCGCAGCAACCAGGCTGCCTGCTGGCAAAGCATCGGGTCCAGATGCTATACCTAACGAAATACTATCCATAATCGCGAAGAGGAAGTCAAAAATGCTACTGGACGTGTACAATGTATGCTTACAACACCAAAAGTTTCCTTCCCGCTGGAAGGAATCCAGATTGGTGCTACTTCACAAAGGCACAGGGAAACCACCTGAGCTCCCTTCAAGCTTCAGGCCACTGTGCATGCTGGACTCCTCGGCCAAACTTCTAGAACGTCTCATCCTGCATAGGCTCAACGAGCACTTGGACACGACCGGCCAACGAGCTGAAAACCAATTCGGTTTCCGGAGCGGACGCTCTACCGGTGACGCAATAGAAAAAGTGCTAGACGCAGCCAGGGGTGCAGCTCTAGGCGCGACTCAACATCGCGACCTCCTCACCATGGTCTCTCTTGACGTCAAAAACGCATTTAACACAGTGCCATGGACAAAAATAGATGCCGCACTACGCAGGAGGAAAGCTCCGGCATATCTGACAAAGATGATCAGATCATACCTCGACAAGAGATACATCACTGTTGGCGAGAACGAAGTAAAGAGGAGCGTAACATGCGGCGTTCCTCAGGGCTCGGTCATCGAACCGGCCCTATGGAACGTATTCTACGATGACCTTCTTCTCCTCGACCTACCGACAGGTGTACAATCGTTCGCTTTCGCCGATGACATCTCAATCGTGGCAACCGCACGCACCGCTGAGGACATCGAACGAATCCTCAACCCAGCACTCGCCACAGTATCAACCTGGATGTCCGACAACGGACTTCAACTGGCCGCGGAGAAAACAGAGGCAATCATTCTAACAAAGAAATGGGCCTACGACAAACCTAATATTGTAGTCAACGGACACACGGTCGCACTAAAAACGTCCATAAGATACCTCGGGGTCGAACTGGACCAGAAGCTCACCTCCTACAAACAAGTGCTAAGCGCATCCAAATCGGCAATAGCTACAGCCACGGCTATAGGCAGGCTCATGCCGAACGTTGGGGGCCCAACCATGGCCAAGCGTGCCCTCCTAGCATCGGTGGTCAACAGCAAGCTGCTATACGCAGCTCCAAACTGGTCACGAATCGCAAACCGAACGGCAAGAAATAGGCTAGCGATGACACGTCCACAGCGACTCATCGCCATGAGAATCATAAGATCGTACAGAACCGTATCCGATGAGGCTGCACTGGTACTCGCCGGAATGATACCAGCGTACATACTCGTCGACGAGAGACATAGAATTGCCATCATAAAGGAAGCACTCGATACGAACCAAAACATGGAAGTAGTCAGAAAAGATGAACGACTCAGGTCTATTGAGCAATGGCAGCTAAACTGGACAAACGGCTCGAAAGGTGCATGGACAAGGAGACTCATCCCTGACATCCACAGATGGCTCCGAGGGAATGTTCAGGTCAGCTTCCACTTAGCTCAGGCACTCTCCGGACACGGCTGCTTTCGTCACTACCTGTGGCGAATGAACAGGGCGTCTGGACCGGAGTGTTTGTACTGTGGCCATCTAGCTGACACGGCTGAACACACAATATTTGACTGTCCTCGCTGGAGTTCACTCCGCCTCCCCGTAGGACAGTTCGTCGGTGGACGAGATCCGAAACCGGAGGAGGTCATAGACTTTCTCTGCGGAGCCATCGACCTGCCGGACAGATTAAAGGCAGCAGCGTCAAAAGCCAAGAAGGCTTTCGAAAAAATGGTCGACGACATTTTGACTCGTAAAGAATCAGACGAGCGATTGCTCGAGTCGGCGAGACCAGCGACAGAACGTCGATGACGGGCAGTACGAGATTCGAGACTGGCGGGTCATAGACCGGGTCAAGAAAAGGATTACCGAACGCGACTCTAGGCCGGCTGGTCTTAACACCGGGCCGCGAAAACAAACACAGATCCGGTTACCAACAATACATATACGTATAACCAAATGTCGCACCATTCGGTTACTCTCTATCGCACTCAAGTTATATAATTTTTTAGGCTTTAGAGAGTAACCACATGTATCCAATCTTGTAAAGGTCAGGACGACGGGGGACTGTCCCGTCCCTACCTACGTAATTTGTAATTTTTTAATAAACGATGGCAGACCGGAGGAAGTAATGCGCAGGCGGTTCCCTCCGGTCTGCCGGTTCAAACAGGAAAAAAAAAAAAAAAAAAAGGAGTGTAAATAATTTCTTGCATGGGATAACCTTAGCAAACTTGTTCAAAAGCTATCTCTTCATACTGTGTCATACACCGCTGATAAATCAATGAAAGCTACACTAGTTTTAAATTTCCTTTGGAATCTAGATTCTATTAGGGTTGTGAGTGCTAGTACTTGCTCCTTACATCCTCGGTATTCCCTAAATCCAGCCTGCTCTATTGGGATCACGTCTTCGATATATGGTTATATACGTTCTAATATCTTTCTTTTTAGGATCTTATATGTAATGCTCAGTAATGATATAGGGCGGTAAACTGCGGCTTCGTACCCGTCCTTCCCGGGTTTTAATAATGCAATCACTTTCGCTCTTTTAAATTGCTTTGGTATATTTGCAGTAATTTAAATGTGAACCTGGGTTCTTAACTGAAGTATTTTCATTTTTAAAATCAGAAGTTATAAATAATGTGTGGTTAAAAGATTGTTGTTTATTATTTGACTCAGGGCCACTTTCTCAACTTATAGTTTAACCAATAGTTAGCTATCTTGAAGATAAGACTAACTATCAATTAATTCTAAACTTCACTTTCTGAAGGAATTTTTAACTACAAGGTAGTTAACCGGAACATGTTGATTTTATCAAGGTGGATAGATAAAATCTCCCTGGATTTTATCGTTTTTTACTGTGATAAGGTAAATTAAGTTTATTTTTAGATCAAATATGGGTAATATTTATATTATACATAAACATAATAATTATTATATTTTTTTTTCGTAATAATTATATTTTTATTTATTGTTATTACCTTGTATTATTATTATTAAATATTTTAAATTTTGGCTGAGATAAAGAGAGAAACTAATTTCAATAACAGTGAGATGGATTATAATAATAATGATAATAATAAATAACAAATCATTCACGTTAGTGAACTGGAAGCCAAATAATAGAGCAATGTTGTGTTTTGTCTAGATATTTTAATATTAATTTATCTTTATAAAACACTGAACCATACCTCTTAGTCACAGCTGACAATTTATCTTTTACTTTTTCTAAAATGTAGATAAAAGTATGTTTTTTCATACGAAACCTTCGGAAAAAATGAATATCATTCCATTTATTAATATGATCAATTTGGTTTTGAAAATAACGAGGTCGATTTCTACGTAAAAGAAATTCTATAACTTCTTCGTCATCATTACCAACACTAGAACTAACTCGATATAAAATTGAATTAATTTTATAATAAAAGAATTTTGTATTATATCGTGATCGCAAGTCATAATTGCTTATAAAACAAAAAATTTAACACTATCACAAAAATAATAATTGATAACCATTCTAGTGACATAATAACTTCCAGTTAAGAGCTTAGCCGGTAGAATTAGTACCGAATAAGTTATTCGTCACTTTATCTATTAGATAGCACTAACTAGAAGTTGAGAAAGTCAAAATGAATTTTAACTATCAGATACTACTATCTGGGAGTTAAATTTCCTTAACTAGGAGTTGAGAAAGTGGGCCTCAATGTCAATAATAAAACAGCTTATATAGGAACCTTCGGATAATGTACAGTGCCTTAAGAAGTTAGGATGTGATTTTGATGTAAATAATATTGATAATTTTAGTTGTAGATTTATAGTAGATAATAATATAGAAGTGAATGTTATGTTTGATGCTTGCCACATGATTAAATTTGCAAGATCTTCTAATTAAATCTGAAGATGGTTTTATAAAATGGTCTTATATAAGTGTTTTGAATGATATACAAAATAATGTTGGATTTATATTTGCTAATAAATTAACATCCCAACGTATTAATTACAGAAATAGCATCATGAAAGTAAAACTGGCAACACAAGTATTGCGCAGTGGTGTAGCTGATACAATTCAGTATTTACAAAATAAAGGTGAAGCACAATTTCAAAATACTAAAGCAACTGTTTATTTTGTTTGTGATTTTGTTTTAGATTGATCGAATTTTTGATATATTAAACGCCAGAAATCCTTTTTCTAAAGGTTTTAAAAGCTTAATTAATTCTGGAAACATAAATACTATTAAAGTAGCTTTTGATCAAACAATTAATTAATTAAAAAGTACAAAAATATATGAAATATCAATATTATTGAGTGGTAGAAAAATGTTAAAATACTCTTGGTTTTATTATAACTATGAAAAGTACATTGAATGCATCTTACCAATTGCTTAATAAGTCACAAAGTCCTCTAAAATTTTCCCTTACCTATAATGTCACAAGACCACTTAGAGCTTTATTTTGGTTGTGTACAAGCTAGGGATGGTTCTAACAACAATCCTAATTCGGTTCAATTTAAAAATACACTGATACAGTTATTATTTACATAAAATATTTCTGTTGAAAGTAGCAATTGTCCAAAATTTGATCTTCCAGGAGATATTATCGAATTTCGCTCAGAAAAACATACTTTAATTGAACCAGATAAATCTATAGATGAGAGTAAACTAGAAAATTATTTATATTAATTAGATAATATTAACTTGGGATATTATGTCAATAATATTTTAAACTATATAGGAGAATATATAGTAAGAGGTATATTAAATAAAAGTTTGCCCAAATTGTGTTAATTTATTAATAAAGAATAATTTTGATCATGAAAGCGCTAAAAAAGTATTCTAAATAAAAATAATAATTTTTTTTAATTCACATCCTACTAATATAGATTTTGGATCATCTACCCATGAATATAATCTTTTTACATTATTATGTCAAAAATTGATTAATATTCGAATGCCATATTATGAAAAGCAATATAATATGCATGTAATTTTTATAAACCGTTTATCTGTAAGATAAAAATTGTCTTATTTAATAATGTGTAAGACTTCTAAGTAGTTTATATACACATAATTTATATGTTTATAAATATATATATTTTTATAAGTAATATGTGTAATAATAATGTATGTTTTTTAACCCTTTGTCCTATGAACTTAACAGCTTAAAATAAATTTATGTTATTATGTGTTTATTTACTTAGTTAACATATTCATACAATAAATAAGTATTTAGTATAATATTATATTTTAATAAAAATAAAGCAAGTACAAAATACAAATTATTACTCATAGTAAATCAGTAACGCACTAACGTCAAAACGGTAATACGTTATGCGTATCGTTTTTCTTACCGTACAGTGGTCGGGATAGCAATAAATGACGGCCAACGTGACGGGCAGTTTTATTAACATTGCAAACATACGAAGTAGCATTGATTAATAATACATAATGTATAATTAATCAATGGAAGTAGTAAGTATGCACTTAAGTATTCTTATCTACAAGCGTGTTTTCGTGACTGGTACGGAAAGCAAAATGTTTACAGACTGTTTACGCATTATTTTGGTTTACGCGTTTATGTATCGCCAAAACGACTGAAAACTGATCGTACAAATTTAAATCCTAATCGCTTATATCTAATTTATTTCACGACACTACGAGTGTACAATACAGTGCATTTTGTATTATCATTTTTATAATAATAGGTAACAGAAATACAAAACTGTTGGTAAAGGTGTTTAGTGATAAGAGCAAATATTTTAATAAACAGTTTATTGTTTTAATCAAAAACAATCACCAAAACTACCAAAAAGAAATGGCGTGACCCAAACGAAGTACCGGCGACCGAAGATCTATAAACCATATGACCGAATCATTTAGATATTACATTTTCGGTCGCGAACGAATCAGTCAAGTAACCGAATCGCGATTGACCGACCCATCTCTACTACTACTACTACTACTACTAATTGTTCCGCGTTCCACAGTCCTAAATTTCTAATTCCTCATTCAATATTCGATATTAGTATCTGTATTTGTTTGTTGCCTTTGTAGTCATTATTTCACATTTTTACCGTTGTGAAAGCAGATTTTTGAGTCGTGAGCAAGTAAGTGTTTATTTTATATTAGGCGTGTTTTGATGAATTAATTTTTAGCAAACGATTTCCTGCACTTAACACATTCTTCAAAACACGTTTATTGTTTCGATTGACCGATTACTGATTGGTCTGCCATATTGTTTATGTCCATCGTTTTGGTGTATAGACGTAGATACGACGTCCGTCACAAAACGATCGGTTGTCATTTTTCGTCAGCGTATCACCATATTGTCATGTTGTTATATTAAAACTGAAAAATATTAAATAAAATGGATATATATTTGATGGATCGTACCTATATAAAACAATGTTAAATCATTTGTCGTCCTATAAAGCAATTTCTTAAATATATATTTACACGTGTTCGTCAAATACACTAATCTAACCTATCGACGTCAATAATGAATTTTAATAATTTTACATTAACTTACAATCTATTTGGTAAAATTAATTATTTGATGTATTATAAAATATCACATAATTTTATATATTAAAATACACGGGACAAGTCCAACAATAGATGAAAAATAAGAAAATAATGGTATAATTATTATTTAATTAATTAATTTTAAATTAAAGTGTTAAAAAACAAAAAGAAGGGTCTTTATTTGCCATATACAAGATTATCTAATTAGTATTTGGAATTGAGGTTTGTAGAGGTGGATGCTGTTTTGAGAAATGCGGGCAAGGATTCTGAAGTTAGGAAGAAAAAATAATGCAGACTAATCAGTTTAACCTGAAAAATGATTATATAGAAAAGATAGATTGAACTTTGACAACAATTAGCCAAAGTTGAAAAATTAAGTGCACATGGGACAGGAGTGTAATTATGGGAAGTATGGGAGATTTTAAGTCATATCAGTAAAGTGCAAGAACCTCATCTGAACATGTTCAATCATGGTACTAGCATCAGCAGTATATAGATCCAAGTATGTGATGGACCAAGGTACAATAAAATCCTTTAATAAGGGATAAAATATGGAATTTAGGAGATGATTGCAGGATAAAACCAAGGACATTTAAAGCCATTACAGTTAATTATTTCAATGTGTTTCATCAGAGAAAGGAAAGAGTGAGAGTGAAATCAAGGTCATAAATAGAGTGATTCAGAAAAATGTAAGGGGATATTGTGAATAAAATAAGTATAACTAATGAGTAAGTGTAATAAAAGAAGACAGAACATTTATGAATGTTTAATGAGAGACTTAACTTTAGTTTGTCTAACCTAACCTTTTGTAAAAATATGTTGATGTATTAATATTAATAATATTTTACTGTATAAGTAGTTAATATTTTAACGTAAAATATACCAGGGAAAATATTTAAAGATAAACTGTTTTATTTCTCTAAAAAAAATTAATACAGCAGTAAAACAAACATCCTTCGAAACTGGTATAAAAAGATGTTTTAATCAAAGATACACATTTAATCATTATGAATTTACCAACTAGATAAAACTGTAAATTAAACTTCACAATTTAATGAAACCAGATAAATAAGATAACTATCAATAAATCATCTAACATTGTATTTAATTTAAAACTTGATATGTCTACATTGTTGCTTTGTCATTGCATGTGTCAAGTCTGCTTCTTTGCTTTTCAGATTCTTTACTAGCCATATTTATATTTATTTATTTTTTTATGTTTAGAATATTTATTATTTTATTTAACTAAGTAGAATATAATTTTATGATATTGATAATATGTCCGAGTTAATTTTTTTATTTATAATTATTTCACTATTCTCAAAACCTTTATTAATAGATAATTTATAAATGAAAAATGATCATTGTAATTAAAATTGTTTAATCGTGTACTGTATATATTATTATTTTAAAAGAATGAGAGAGAGTATATGTTATCATTAGAACATTATTACGAGTGGTCACTGCATTTGTGACATTTTAGTTATCTATATGTACAACTAAATGCAAAATATTAATTTAATATTAAACTGTCTTCACTTTGTTAAATCACACCAATTTCTTTTTTAGTATTGTGATAATATTTATTTATTTATTTATTATAATGGTAGCACAAAGAAGTATATCACTTTAATTTTTAAAATTTGATTGAATATTTCACCACATTTAAAATACTTCCAAACATTACTACAACATAAAATTATCAATGCAAGCAATCTAATAAATATAAGGTCAATATTATCTTCTAATGATAAAATAAACATGAGTGAAAAAAATTTTCATTTTATTGCTTTAAAATAATCAGAAAATCGGCAGATAAATACAATTTTATTTGATAAAAGAAAAACAATTGTTTAAACTATGTGTGAGCATATATTCCTAATATCTATTATTTATATAATACACAAATTTAATATAATATTTTTATTTTCTAATGGTAAATCATAGATATTGGCAGATACTTAAAATAGTTAAAATATAGTATAGTATAGGCAGAGGTAGACTGGGACTAAAAATGTTATCAGGATTTGAACCCAAAGTGGCTACATTAGAACTTTTATTAAATTCAATAAAAATACAGTTTTTTTTTAATGTATTTTATTATTGCATACTAGGTATTACCATTGATTATAGAATAGACAAATAGCCTATGCAATGTTAATATTTGTTGACAGTGGTACTGAACAGATACGTCAGGTAGTTCAATTAAACTGCCGTAAAAATATGGTGGGTGGGTCCCCAGAGAAATACCCCCTTTAAAGATGGTCAAAATTGCTACTAATATAGATAATTTACTGGGTAAAAATAGATGGGTATCTAATAACATAAATTAATTGGCTTGTTTTGGCAACTACTTCTGGGATACAGCCAATATGAAGCGCGAGTGTAGAAAGGATGCACAGTGGTACCTTTGCTTTAGGTAAATGAATTAATGGGGGGGTATTGAGATGCAAGTTGGTGGTACCCCTGTCATTGAATAATGAATAGTGTAGAAAGTAAATTATAATGGTGTTTCTAATAATAGATTATTTGTAGTATTCATATTGGAAATACTGACTTCAATATTGTAGGGTTAAAGATATTATAATTGAATATCAGTAATGTGGTTTCAATATCAATACTGGTGCGTTAGGGTATACCGTAATACCGGTTCAAAATCGGTATCCGTAAAGACGCCTTCATAGCTCATTCTTAAACGTGATTTCTGCAAAAATATTCTAGAAATGTGATTGGTAGAATATTATGGTTATCATGTAGCTGTTAATGTATTGGTTAACCACAATTTATGTTTCCAAAACCCTACCTATGCCGCATATAACAAATAGTTGATTTCAATCCTACTCGAACTGTGATGTTCACGAATGGTATATTGTTATATAAATTATATATTATAGAAAAAAAAAAATTGTTTCAACATGTAAAACATTTGCCCTTCTCGTGTTGTAGTAAGCAGAGGCAAGTTAATAGTAATATATTATAACACTAATAAATAAGTTAATTTTTTTAAATAAACTGCACATGCTGTAATTAGTAATTTTTGTCTGTAAAGCATTTTTTTATGTATTTTATTATTTTATATTCTAATGAAGAGTGATGTCATAATTTTAAAATTAGTAGAACATAATATTATAATACAATTACAAATTTACAATAAATACAATATTAATATAATAATTTTTAATTATCATATTTTAAACTATTAAACTTATACAACTGGAAATGTTATTTTTCCAGGTTTATTTTTAAATTTCAACCAATCCTACAAATTGTAAAGGTTTACAGGTTTAAGGTTTACCTATGTTATAAATATGAACTGAACATACCAAGTTATAACAATAACTACACGTTCTTTTAACGAAAAGTACCTTAAAAAATATAGTGAACAACTTCTAAATTATCACGGTGAAAGCGCCTTTACACCATATTTCCGTATTATATGGTAGTACGGTATTTAGGAAATTACCGATAAACCGATTATAAATAATATATCGAAAAAACTGTCAACCGTACAATATTGGTTAATAAAAAAATACATTATGTTATCAATATATCGATTATCTTCACAATTTATCACATGTTCCAGCATCAACAGAAACTATTCCTAAAACTTTTTATTTATTTATTTATTTTTATATTTACGTTTATAAATTTTTATCCAATTTAATCTATTTTATATCTTCTTACTTAATTTGAACAGAATATAATTCCAATTAAGAATATAATTATCTTGTTTAGAATCAACCAAATATTAATTAATAGTACATTAACTAATTATGATATTTATATCTGTTAATATATTCCTTACTAAATCTAACTTTTCCTTTCAGAATGAACGTAACTGTTAATAACCAAAAGTACAAAAAAAAATCCCATTCTGGAGAATATTATGTTGAAAAAATCTTGGATAAGCGTTTAATCGATAACAAAGTTCAATATCTATTAAAGTGGAAAGACTTTGACGACACGTTTAACACATGGGAACCTATAGAGAATTTAAATTGTAAAAGACTAATTCATAAATACGAAGAAAGCGTAAAAAATGAAAAATTACAATTACAGTTAAAAATCGTAAAACGTGGTCGTAAACGTACTTTTTCTAATTCAAGTGTTAAAAGTTTTAACTCATCTACTGCAAGTAGTTCTAACTCGGCAATTACAAATATTTCATCAGTTGCTGATAAGTCAGTAACTATTCAAAAGAAAACTCCTTCAAAAAAGAAAAAAGTTATCGATAATTCTAAAAAGGAAACAAAATCAAAGGACAATAAAGTGAATCCACATAAGAAAAGCAATGTCTCTCCTGAGAAAATACCTGAAAAAATTATAGGAGCTACTGATGGTAGTGGTCAGTTAATGTTCTTGTTAAAGTGGAAAAACATACCTGAGGCTGACTTAGTTTTGGCTACATGGGCTAATAGGACTTGCCCTAATATTGTAATTGAATTCTATGAAAACATAACTGTTTTTAATACTATGAATAATACAATTTAAAGATTACTGATTAGTTGTTATGTTAAATTTAATTGTTATCAAAAGTAAATTTATAAAAATTATTTTATTTCAATAAATATAGTCAAAAGTTAATATTTAATTTTTATCAGTAATTATACAAAGTAAGTATTTATACAAATTTCTATTTGAACTACTTCAAAAATAAAAAATAAAAAATTTGTATAGTTTTATATTTTATAAAGCTATTTTACAAAACGTGAAGAAAAAAAATTGAAATTTTTTCAATCTTTAAATTTCAAAATAATTTAAAGTTAAATACTACATTTAATCTAAACAACACAATTTCAGTGTTGGGTATTCAGCCTTCAAACGAATAAACGTTGTAAATAATAAAAAAAAAAAAAATACTCTCACATTTAATATACTAGTCTTACTTGTTTTTCGTAAGTAAAAATGATGTAAATTTAATTATTCACCCAGAAATTTGATCATATAACAAAACAATATTGCCGCATTTGGAATTAAATATAATTGGTGCTTAGCTAAAACGCTATAACTATAGTTTGCTAAGAATAAGATAGCTGTATAATATATGAAATTTTTACTGAACATTTGCTTATAATAAATATTTATGGCATTGTTGTTTAGGAATCTGGTCGTCATTAAGATGTACCTTAAAATATAATTTTAAAGTTTGAAATGTGATCCACTAAATTTTAATTCATATATATTGTATAAGTTGTTATTCGACAAAATAACCTGGTAAAAAACGCAAACAGTTTTTTATTATGAAAATAATAGAATAGTCAATATCAATATCAAAATGATAATTTTTCAATAAAAAATAAGTTGAATGATTCCATTGAATTAATCATTTACATAATCATAAAAATTATGTATTTTACATTTTTCATCTTGTTTTTAATTTTATTCAGATTCAGAGCGAAGTGAAGAATGTATTGGTTTTACAGTGTTTTTTTATGCCAGAAGACACTTATTCGGCTACAAATAATGGTCTGATTACCATGAATAGGGTATGCTTTCGGTAACAAATTGCATTTAGTTGGTACATTATTTAACTCATTTTTCGAATTTCTTAAAAGTTTTTTTTGAGGAAAAAAAAATTACCATATGAGGGAAAATCGGCATAATTACACTTTCTGTTGTATTGATTTTTCATATGTAACCAATCAAAATTTTTAGAGTATTCCCAGGGGCACCTTTTCAATATTCTTTTAGGAGCGAAAATTGAAGTAAACTAAGTTTTATCCCGATCGGGTTATATTTTTATTATACACAATATATCAATAATCAATTAACTGCTAAACAAACCACAAGGATACAAAATACAAACGACAATATACCAACAAATATACAAAAGTACAATATATCCATGCTATTGTAGATTATCACTATAATATATTTCATTATATTGAGTTTTAATCAAAATCGTATTTTCGAATGCAATATATATCATTTCATTCAGTTCTTAATTATAATATTTACCACTAATTTCTTCGAGGACCGATAGGAAGAAGTCGAAACGTCCAAAATAAACCTTTTCTCTTTTTTAGACTTGGTAATTTCGTTTCTGAGAGCAAATATTATACATGTATGATAACAGGATATGTGAAGATTTCTTCACTTAAGTTGACTGCATGAAAGGCCTCGTACAAATAACATATTTATTACACAAACACGCTGTACGAAAATCACTTAGAATTAAATTGTGATTTGGAAGTTGAAATGATAATGGTAAGTTATACGCGTAATGATCATTTTCGTAGTCTTGATGTCATCACTCATCACGTCGGGAAACTTTTTTTGACAGAAATTTTGTTATAAGAAAAAAAAAATGATAAAAGTTATTGGGCTATTATGGAAAATTAACAATAACCCAAACAACCCTATAATAAACTTGAATTAAAATTAGGTTTCACTATCTACCGATATCTCGGTATGATAAACTTAACATTTAACAATTGATTTTTTTTTTTTAATATTTCCAGTTGCTACGTTCAATTTCCTTTCGTTTGGCATCTCGACGAGTATAATATAATATAATATGTCATTGATTTTTGACCGGTCGTCGCTGTGTTGGTGACCAGATTGGGTATGATTGTTTAATGTATAGCTTTTTTCGTTCAGGGACGGATAATAGCGGCTAATTAGTCATTTGATATTGTTTTCACGTACCGTCGTTTGGGGTTACTTTGCTCCGATTTTCCGGGTTTTTTTTTTGTTTTAGTCATTTCATGTGTATCCATTGGCGTCATTTCAGTTTTTACTAGATTAGGGCAGACCCATAAATTTGCCGGCTATTTTTAAGAACATGGTGGGAAGGGTAATTTTTTTTGGTGGGTATTTTATTTTATTGTAAGCGGTAATCAATTAAGGGGTTGTTAATATTTGAAATCTGCCGACTTCGGATTTGGCTAATTGTAGACTACGGCCTAACCTAACCTATGAGTTGCCCCCCTTTAAATGAAGCCACTGTGTGTATCAAATAAATTAATAAAAAAAAATTTGTGCCTACATATTTCGATTCTGTAGAATTTCTAAGAGCTAATTATGAACTAAAAATGAATATACCCCCAATACACAATTTATTTTTTATAAAAGTGGAGCAATGTTACTCATAGTGTCAGCATTCTTTGCCCCACATCAATAAAAGTGATATAAAATCGTTGTATTTGGCGACTGGAGCAATGTTATTAGTTCTTATAAGAAATAGCACCATTAAGAATGAGAAAAAATACAATAAAAATATTATTTATGCAAACCAATGTATTATACTGTCAAAAATAGGCTCAAAAAAAGAATAATAGACAAAAAATGTATTAAAATTTAGTTATTTTACTTTATAGACATTATCATACTTTATCACAATAACTACTTATAAACAAATTAATTAATTCTTAAAATAGTTTAGTTATTGCACTTAGATTGCACAAAAATATATTATGGGTATTAATAATAAATTAGGAATTATATGCTATCAAGTTCTGGCACTTCGTAAATGTTTCTAGTTTTTGAAATTATATTGGCTCCTCTATTCCACCTACTACATCTTCCCATCTGTACTTTAAAATATCAGGCACTTCAGGCCACTTCCAATAAGAGTTTGATTTTTTCATGGATTTTATCTTAGCAGTATCTTCGATCAACTTCAAAATGACACCGGGATAAAATATATTTTCATATGTTATGATACAATAAGAGCTAAAGTATTTAATTACAGGCTTAAACCCTGGTACAAAAGTTTCTTGATCAGCTAGCTATATCTTCTTCAATTTCTTTTTCTTCTGCCGAAATTCTCTGATGGTAGGTCTCCCAGTCTTCGTCACCCGATTCATCTCGAAATATTTCATTGTCATTTTGATTATGATCTGTTTGCTGTTTTCTTCTGTCCTGTAAGTGAGTAGCAGTAGAGGTAGATGGTTCTGAACCTAAATTTGCTCTAATGATACTTTTTCCAGGAGGTACATTCATTTTCTTTCTTTTTCCAGTAGGTTTTTTTTTCTGACCAATCTGCCCTCTTCTTCTCTAAACAAGAAATAAAAGATGACTCAATGATACTTTGTGGGTCATCAGTAGTATTTCACCTAGGAATTTTTTTTAATAACACCTCAACATTGCATAGAAAAATTCCACAGGATTGAAATCCGGATTTTAAGTTTTTTGTTATGGTGAGCTCTATTTCTACTAACAATCTACGCAAAAGTGTTGGCATGACTTCTTTTGTCACTAAATTATTGCCATTGTTTTCCTTCCACTCTCCTATGACTTTCCTCCATGAACTCTTTACACTGTGGAATATTGCCACATTTAGTGGTTGTATAATGTGTGTACTGTTAGGAGGTAGACAAATGAAAGTGATGTTGTTGGCCATACTCAATTCTAAAACATTAACTAAAAAATGAAAAACTACATTGTCACAGATGACAACTTTTTTGCCTTCCAGTCTACGAGTTTCAGGTATAAAAATACTTTCAAACCATTCTAGAAAAGAAGCAGAATCAAATCACCCACTGGCAATATTACTATACCTAATTCTAGGAGGACTTCTTTCAGTCCAGGTACTCCATATATGGCGAGATTTGTATAAAACAAACAAGGGTAAAAAATTTCCAGAAGCACTACCGCAGAACATGATGGACGTCCTTGCCTTGGAGGTGGTTCGAATACGTTCAAGAAATTTCGTCCCATGTCGAGCAAGAACATTTTTTTTGCCTGGGTCATCTATGAGATTAGTCTCATCAATATTAAAAATATTATTAGGAGGAATTCCCTCCAACTTTTCAGATAAGAATGATATATACTGCCGTTATTATTCTTTAGTTATTCCTGCACGTGATTTTTTTTATATTTTCAGCAAATCGTTTTGTAAGCTAGGATGTCTTTTTAGAAGTTTAACACCCAATCATGACCCGGAACATTTGCTTTAAACTTGTTTACGACCCGGCCAATTTGTTCAAGGTAATGTTTTACAACCATTTTTAAATCGAATTCACCCGTTGGAAAACCATAATCGCTCAATTTCATTATACAATTTACAAACACAGTATCTTCCTTCTCAGTGAATATTAGGGGAACACCTGGATTAATAACATGATAACCCTTTAATTTATTTATAATTGTGCGTCTAAGAATGTTGAATTCCAGAGAAGCTTTTCGTTGACTCATCTCCTTATTTCTAATTGCAGCTAGACACCTGGACAATGTATCATCAGTGTAGTCCCTATAATGTCGAGATCTCAATTTTCATTGTACACTCAAGGCATTTTTATCTATGAAAAAAAGACCATGCAGGATAATTATTGAAAAAAACAACTATTATTTGAACCAGGATGGAAAATAATAAGAAATGGGGAGACTTTGCGCCAAAACACAAAAATTAAATACTGGTGCAAAGATATCCCTTTCAATGGTTCAATGTTACCCCAATCATGAAATTTGATACAGTATTGATTTCACCACAAAATTTCTGAAATGAATGAGTTATATTTTACCTAAAAAATTCACTAACTCTCCGTTCAATAAAAAAAAGTTTAACCGCTAAATTTTCACGTGTTATACGGTATTATAAATAATAACGCACTGATAAAAGATAAAAATTACCTCCATATACGAAGGTAATATATATTAAAGCTATAATAGTGTTGCCTCTAACGCACAGACTAAAATCGAATTATCACCATTTCCAAAGTTAAACGTTATCATTAATTTTATTTTGTTTTTGGAGCCAAGTTACCCTGATAGGAGCAAATTAACCCCAAACGACAGTATAGTCGAAGCGAAGTGGAAGTGTACAACGGTTTGAATGCAAATTTTGAGACGTCGGTCTACGTAACTTAAATCTGAGGTATATACTATAAGTATCCATCTTCAAATTGTGCTTATAATTTTTGGTGTTATTTTTATATTATTAAAAAGTTCGTATAATTTAATTAAAAAAGTCTTAAAGTTTATTCTTTATAATCTCGACGTAAATTACAAAATCTTACAATTGCATTGTCTTTGAAGCATTACGTAGAACGTGTTACTTGTAGGTTTACTACATGTAATTCTTGTCTTTTGGTGTCAGGTGTGGGTTTGTTCTACATCAAACGAGACATAAGACAAAGATATTTCATGAAATTAGATCTTCTACAAATTCCGTCCTACTCCAGAGTCAATAAGACATTTTACTGAGTGGGTTTCTGACTTAGGCCTATCCTTAAACCTCTTTAAGTGTAATGTAATTTCCTTCTCCAGATCCTTATCTCCAACTTTAACCTCCTACTATATTAATACCTATAGAACTGTCCTTGAACGAGTCTTCTTCATTAACGATCTGGGTATTATCTACTCACCTAATCTATGCTTTAGCCCTCAAATAAATGCGATAGTTAATAGAGCACTTAAAGTACTAGAGTTCATCATGCGCAATACTAAGTTATTTAAGTCAGTTGGATGCTTTTGTACTTTATACTATGCCCTTACCCGTTCGCTTCTTATATATGGATCTGTGGTTTGGCATCCGTACCTAGCCAAAGACCAACTGCGACTTAAACGTGTCCAAAACAAATTTTTAAATTTTATTGCTTTCTTACTGAATATCCACCACGAACCACATAATTACTCCAATATAAGACAAATTTTAAATATCCGTACTTTTGCCTCTTGCCGTAACAAAGCAGATCTAGACTTTTTAAATTTAATCCTAAATGGTTCTTTGGACGTTCCTGATCTCCTTGCTGCCATTCCTTTCAGAGTTCCTTCTCATTCTTTCAGAAACCAATCCCGTTTTTATGTCCCAACTCATAAGACCTCCTATGGATACAATAATTCCCTACATTGCATGCTCAGAGCTGCTAATAACCAATAGTTCTTAAGTCACTACTTCTTCTTTTTACTATAACTAAAATACCATTAATAATTTTATGTACATAATAACTAAATTATTTCCTGTATTAAATTTCTTTATTATTACTTATTTAACTAAATAATCACGTATCTTATTACCTTACTTGTAACTATGTAAGATTGCCGTTTGGCGTTTAATAAACAATAATAATAATATCCTCATTATCAAGATTTGATAAAATATATTTTTCTAAGGTCATAAGCATGAAACATTCTAAATGACTTTAATTACTAATACTAAATACAAATTTAAAGTCAATCAAACATTATAAATTTATAACCAACAATAAAATGTATTACAAAATTATGGAATTATAGAAATATATTATGATGGCCATTTTGTATAAGCAATTAAGACCACCAGGAAAGTCCCGGTATCCCGGTAGGCCTATCCGCCCCAGTATGTTATATAATGATCATACTTTTAATTATCTGAGTTCAAAAAAATTATGTATTAATTGTATTATTAAACATTCGACATCATTTTTAAGGTATATCGACTGAGTTACATTGATTTCACTTTTCACCTGCTGCATGTACTAGATAAACGAATTAAACATATTTTATATTACATACCATTTTAGGCATGGCTATTATTTACAACTTTATTAATATATTATGTTGTTTTACTTTAATAATAAATAATATGCTACGCGTGTTATATAGTTTATTCGTTTTCATGTTTTATGCTTAACATAATAATTTGTTTCCTTTATCAACAATTAATTAAATACCTTTACCTATAATCAGGGCTTAAAGTGGGAAAAAATTCCAGGGGGGACTAATGTCTCCATATAGTTTTAAGCGTTCCATATATAATTTTATGTCTCCAGAACGTTTTGTAACGTGTAATTTGTTAAAGGGGACGCTTTTAAACCACCATTAGAGGTAGGGGGACTGAGTCCGTTTGCGTCCCCCCCCCCATTTTAACCCCTGCCTATAATTCAAGGGGTAAAATTTTATTGGACCCGATTTTATTCTTTTATGATGGCAATTTATAATGAGAAAAAAAGATGTGATGAAACTAAACATGAAATGTAAAGTATATTATAAACAAATAAAAATATGGGTGTTTTTATCATTAGGCTTTTTTACATGACAGGGAAACGTTTCTCCAGCCCCCCCCCCCCCCCAGTTAATTTTGGATTTTGCGGTGAAACGGATTTCGCAGGAATTCTGAATTTGGTAGTAGCAATTCATACAAATGACATACTAAATATTTGCAAAAAAAAATTACAAAAATGCTAATGGTTGGCAAAATGCACGTGTGCGAAGCGACCGCCGGATGTTAATTTTTAATTTTATTAATTAATTTATTTTTTGCCTTGTTTCGTCTCTCGTGCTCATACTTACGTTAAAACACCGTTTTCCACCGACGTGTTCTTTATTCCTTTTACGAAATAATTATTGTCCTTTTGTTTTCAACGTCTATCGGTTCGTCTGTTTGCATTTACGTTGTGCACCGACCGCTTATGCGATCTATCTACCACCAGTCTTGTTAAGTATTTAAATACTTTTAAAATACTTTTGATGAATGTATTTTAAATACTCAAAGAAATACTTTTTATTAGTATTTTTATTCCAAATACTAAATACATTTATATATATTTTTTTATTTAGTTCTAGTTTTGTACATATTACAAATTTTAATAACCAATGTTTTTTTTTTTTTTGGTTTTTCGGTCATTGAGACCATACCGCCAAACAAATTTCTCTCCATCTATCTCTATCTTCTGCCATTACTCTCCATGGTATCTCTGGCTCGATGCTTCTCGCGTCTCTTTTTACACAATCTTCCCAACGTAAGCGTGGTCTTCTTAGGGGTCTCTTACCGACCGGGTTCTTTTCGATTGTTGTTTTGACAATGGATCCCACTCTCCACCATGCATGTCCTGCCCAGGTCAATCTCCTTTTCTTAATTTCATTCGCGATGTTCATCTGGAACAGTTCCTCGAGTTCTTTATTATGATGTTTACGCCATTCACCTGTGTTTGTGTCGACGCATGGGTCGTATATTTTCCGTAGTATTCTCCTTTCGAATACTTTTAATCTAGTTTCTTCTGCTTTCCTAAGTGACTATGTTTCTGCAGCATACAGTACTATGGGTCGTATCAGGGTCATATACATTTGTATTTTCAGCTTTGTCGATAATGTTCTTGAACTAGGTACTTTTCCAAGACCAAAAAAACTTTTGTTGCCTTTTTGTATCCTAGCACTGACTTCCATTTTCAAGTCATTATCTTGTGTTAGTAAGTGCCCCAAGTACTTGAAACGGGTGACTCTTTTGAATATATGTCCTTCCACATTCATAAATTGTCCTTGTTGATATTCTCTGTCCTGGCGACTTAAAATCATGTATTCTGTTTTTTCGTCATTTATCTCCAGTCCGACTTTACTAGCCATCATGATGAGTTTCTTGCATACTTGTTTAACCGTTTCTTCAGTATCTCCTAATATTGCTATATTGTCCGCATAAGCCAAGATATTTATGTTCGTGTTTCCCAATATTATTCCATTGTTACAATTTGTTTCTCTAATTACCTTCTCTAATATTAGGTTAAACAATATTGGTGATAGCGCATCTCCTTGCCTTAGGCCTGTCCCTACCGTTGCTGGCTCTGACAGTTCTGATGCTACCTTTATTTTGATTACTGTATTTTGCAGAGTGGCCTCAATTAATTTTATTAGTTTATTTGGGAACTTAAACTCTTTTAATATGTTTATAAGGCTATGTCGGTGAACAGAGTCTTACGCTTTTTTGAAATTCACAAATAGTATACATGTGCTTTTATTGAATTCCTATGATTTTTCTATGATCTGTCTTAGGCTGAATATTTGGTCCGTTGTTGATCTGTTGGGTCTAAAACCACCTTGATAATCCCCCAATATCTCTTCCGCAATGGGTTTAACCCTATCTAAAATGCAATAAGACAATATCTTGTAAACCACATTCAATAAGGCTATTCCTCTGTAATTATTACATATTTGTGGATCACCTTTCTTATGGATTGGATATAAGACTGCAACATTCCAGCCTTTCGGTAGTACTTCCTTCTCCCAAATATGGGTTAGTAACCTATGTATATGTGTTAATGAATCTTCGTCCAGCATTTTCATAATCTCACCTTGTATACCGTCCTCACCAGGTGATTTATAGTTCTTCAATCGTCTTATTTGTAGTTTAACTTCTTGTTTTGGCGGTACTGCATATTCCTTTAGGTTGGGTTCTGTCCTTGTCCAAGTAAAGGTTTCTATGGGGTCGTTGCAGTTAAGGAGATTTCCGAAATATGTTTTCCATCTCTCTATAATATCTGATCGGGCAGTGATTAGTGTTCCATCTTCCTTTACTAGAAACTTTTCATATTTTTTGTACCCTCCCTTTAGTGTATTAATTTTTTTGTACAATTGGTGTGTGTTATGTTCATTGTGATATTTTTCTGCTTCTTCCAAAATGTTTTTTGTATAGGCTCTTTTTTCATATTTAAAGATTCGACTTGCTTCTTTTCTGCTTTCATTATATTTTGTTTTATTTTCTTCATGGGAAGAGTCATTAAGGTATAAGTTTCTACCTTTTTTCCTTTTATTTAGGGCTTTTCCACACCTCTCGTTGAACCAAGGTTTTTTAGTGCTTTTTGAATTGTCCAGGACTTCAGCTGATGTTTCTTTTATTATGTCCTGTAACCTCCTCCATATATTATCTATTGAGCCTATACTATCTGTATCCAATTCCCTGCTGCGTTTATGTATCTCACTTTTAAAACTTTTACGGCAAACTTCATCTGTGAGCTTAGTTATATCATATTTGTAACTTATTGTTGGTCTTGTTACTATCCTCCTCTTCAGTCTTGCTTTAATTTTTACCTTAACCAGATAGTGGTCAGAGTCACAGTCCGCTCCTCGCATTGTTTTGACATCTATAATACTGTTTTTGAACCTGTCATTGACTAGCACATGGTCAATTTGATTTGTGTGATTCCCATCTGGTGACTTCCATGTTCCCTTATGGATATTTTTATGGGGAAACATTGTGCTCTTGATCACTAACCCTTTGCTCGTTGCAAAGTCGATCAGGTTGAGGCCATTATTGTTAGTTACTTCATGCAAGCTATAGTGGCCAATGGTTGGTTTAAATATTAATTCTTTTCCTACTTTTGCATTTAGATCTCCTAAGATAACCAATATTCTGTTATTAGGTATTCCATCTACTACGTTCGTTAATTCATCAAAGAAGTCGTCTTTTTCTTCTTGAGCCTTTTCCTCAGTAGGGGCATGAACACTAATTAATGTGAGATTAAACCAATATGCTTTAATTGTTAATAGTGATATTCTTGGGTTAAATGTCTTAAATTTCATTACGTTTGGTACTATTGACTTATGTACTATGAAACCTGTACCGAATTGTCGTCGATCGTCACAATCCCCATAGAAAATAGTATGATTATTAATGTCTAAAGATCCCGTTCCTTGCCATCTAATTTCTTGGATAGCCACGATCTTAAGTTTATATCTCCCTATTTCTTGTGTCACTGTATGTGCCGCTCCAGTACTGTATAAAGTGCGAACGTTCCATGTACCCAAAGATATTTCCGATTTCCAGTTTCCATTTTTTTCCTTATCTCCAATAATTCGAGGCTTTTTGTTTGGTTCCTGAACATAAGTATTTTTACAAGGCTGGGTTGTTAACCCAGCGCCCAACCCCCAACCTGGAGGACCAGACCACTCCAATCACTTAAGACCAGAGTGAGGCTAGAGTTGTAAACCAATGTTTACGTATTCTAATTTTTAGATGTTGTTTTTGTAATATTAATTATTATTTTATAACTACACGACCAGTTGATCGGGATTTTATGAGCGGGCATAAGATGCGATAAAAATTTAAATAGATTTTATTAATGGAATATCCTCTCTATATTATACATAGTAAACAGTCAACCGGCCAATTATTGTTCACCTAAAAATAAGATTATTTGTTTCTGACGCTAGCGACTAGCATTATTTATTTATTTTATGGCTGTATACCTCTCAAGAATCAAAATATTGAATTGATTATAGTAAGTTATATAGTAAACTTATTATAAGATTACAGAATGATTAACCCCCATCGGTTCCACTCCTGTATACCAAGGCTCACGTGACATGGACTCCACAGGTTTTTATTTTCGATCTATAAATAGTCATCGTATTGATATTATTAAATTATATAATATTAAGTGATTAAGTTCAGTTCAATACCGCGCATTTTCTGTTTCTCGCAAATAAGTGTACAACGTAAACGTGCCCAACGTGAAATTGTGAAATGGACGATCCATGTCATATTAGTTTATCATTACCGAATAACATATAAATATTTAAATATAAATTTAAATGTATTGAATTAAAAAAAAGTATCTGTTAAGCGTTTTAAATACTTTTAAAAAATGTATTTAAATATGTATTTTAAATAGAATTTACACAAGTATTTAACAATGCATTCTGAATACATTTGAAAAGTATTTTTAACAACACTGTCTACCACGTACTAGGATATATAATTATTTTTTATAATTTTGTTAATCTATATATCTTTGTATCTATCTAAATATAATCTTTTGTTTAATTATGAAATTTAGCATAATCTGTTACCGTGATTTCATAATAACGTATAAATAATCAGTTTACTTGAACTGTGCACTTTAGAAGCATACATAAAATAATAATTATACATAACGATGGAATTCTTCAACCACGTAAACATTATTTGTGTACGCAAAGGTGATAATAAATAATAATTATAAAATATAAATTGTTATAGATTAATATAAAATATATAATTTGTAATAAATAATAACCAAAACCTATACGAATTTTTAAAATAATGTTAAAACTTAAAATTCTATAATAATCACATAATGAAATTATAGTTCAATAGCTGTTTTTGTCAAAATAAAATACGTTCACTACACTAGACACTTATTATTAATATTCAT
>CM023357.1:7431468-7445310 GCA_013282895.1 Eriosoma lanigerum | reverse complement strand
AGGATAAATTATGTTAATCAAAAATACAATTATTTAAATAGTAATATCAAAATTAAAAAAGTGGAAATGTCGATTGTATGCGTTCTTCCTTCGTCCCTTCGGTCGTCAGAGAAATTAGTGGTTTATTATAATTAAAATTTGAATGCAATAATATTGCATTAGAAAATACGATTCTGAGCAAAACTTAATATATTACAATACGCTATACTAATAATTCATTCTAAAATTTTATCTCACTTATATACTACCTATGTTAAGACTCAAAAACATTTTTTATGTCCCTACGATCAAAACTCAATAAGTTATCACGAAATTTAAAAATTTGAAATAACAGAAATCGTAATTTTTCCGGTTTTCCGCCATTTTTTGGTAGTTTTTCTTCTCCAAAGGGAAAACTTTTGAGAAATTTGAAAAATGAGCAAAATAAAGACCAACTAAACGCAATTTGTTACCGAATGCATAACCGATTTGTGGTAATGAGATCATTATTTCTATTCGAAAAAATGTTTTCATACATCAAAAAAAAAAAAAAATTTATATATATAATATTCAATTCCACTAAAAAAATATTCAAATTTCAGCTTATAAAAAAAAAATTGTCAGACACAATTTTGAAAATATTTTGTGAAAAGATTAAGTAGTACATGATTAGACTTTGAAAAAATTTTCAAAGCGATAAACCAAAAATTGCCGGAAATATTAAACATTATTTAGAAAAAATTTCAAAGTTCTATACTTGGGCAAATAATCAACCAATCCTTTCCAAAATTTTTTCTATAATGTAGAACACTTATGTTGACACTTAAAAAAAGTAAGCCAACTAGATACTATTTGCTACCGAAAGCATACTCTACTTGTGGTATTCGGACCATTATTTCTACGCAAAAAAGTGTTTTTATCCATAAAAAAAAAAAAACATCTTTATAAAACCAATACATTCTTCGCTTCGCTTAGAATCTAAAATTCATTTAATAAATGTATGAATTAAATACAATTATGCATTTAATTTGTTTGATTTCAAACACATTAACATCCCAAATGTCTTGTACTGAAATGATTCATTCATTGATTTAAAATTTGATTTTTATTGCTAAAGAGTCTTTACACTGGTGCTGAAGATATTAATGTTAAAAATATATGTTTTATTATTGGATAATGGTCCTTGATTATTAATAATAAACTATCTGATGCCCATCTGATGCTCCAGTTTTATAGTCCTTACAGAGCGCGGTTGAATAAAATTTTTTTTTTCAACATTGTTTAAATCTATGATTGAATTATCTAGATTTTAGGTGATTATTTTCAGATAGCCTATTTATTTATCTAGATAAATAAAAAGATAATTGTATTTTATCTAGATAATGCACAACACTTTCAACTAATAATAAAGTAACGATAACAATAAAATAAATAGAAAATAAAAAAAATATATCATACCTTAAATAATAATAATATACTTACTTTTATTATAGTTCTTGCATAAAGTAGTATAGAACTCATAAATTATACCTAGAAAAAAAATGTATTACAAAATGTCTTGAACTGTATTATTCATACTCAGCACAATATTATGAGATAAAAATTTAATAATCTTAGTACGTATTTCAAAAATATAAAACTGAAATAAGTGTTTCTAGGACAAGTAAAAAAAATTGAGAATAATACTGTGAAAATCAAAAGAGATTTATATTTAATATGTTTGAATTAAAATTATTGTATTATTCCTAACTTACGATCTTCTTCACTTATAAAGTCTTCATTATTTGATTCTGATTTTAATTGTTCCCAGTAAATAACAAATATTTAGTATTTTAGATTATTAGACAAATGAAGAATGTATTGGTTTAACATAATTTGTACTTTGTTTTAATTTTTTTTTATGTTTGATGATATTTTTGGACAAAAAGAATATAGTCCGATTATCACAAATAGGATATTCCTTCTGTAGAGAATATTATCAATTTAGTACCTTCTTTATTTAAGTCATTTTTCGAATTTCATAAATAGATTTTTATGGGAAATTGAATACGACTGACAAATAGTTTATTAACAGAAATGTTCGGAAAATCTACATTTTTGACGAGACTTATGTTTATTATTTATAATACCTACTTTTTATGATGCACGTTATATGAAAATAATAAAATAGATAAAATGGAATACCTATTATCAGGAAATTTATTTTAGTTTTATCGAATTACCGGTATACCGAAAATACCGAATAACAAAAAATATCTAATATTATAATTGAAAATACTAAATGACAGGCAATTTATATTTTTAGAAATGGAATTTGGGAATTAACGCTCCAAATTATTACCAAATTGTTATTACTAATGAATAATGATTAAATTTTAATCTTAAACTGTTTTGTATGTCGGTTGATTAAAAATTATGAGTAAATGGTTTATTGTTTATTTTTTTTTTTTGGTAATTCTGGAACACAGCGTTAAAATATTCTAGTTGTACCCATGGCTAAATATATAGGTATGTCAGCAACTATGTGATACGCAAGTGTCATGGCGGCCACTGGCATTGAATTCATTATTAATTATTATCATTAACAAATAACAGTAATAATTGGTCACACGTGAATATTGAGTGAGATATTTCACATGATTTAAGCAGGAAATAATAATCTACTCTATGGATAATTGCCAGCTGAGGTTTTCTTTCATACTTTTTTAATATTTTAATACAATTGTACATTTTTAAAAAAAAAAATTTTCATAATAATTGATTCCAGTATTAACATTAATACCGAAATAGCGGTATAAGAATCCTTATACCGTCAGTCCTAATTACTTTAACTTAATATATTTATGTTTGATTATACGACATCGACATCTTGAATAATAGATAATATACGGAAAAATAAAATCAAAATAACCGTAAAACCTAAAATAACAGTAGAAATTTTCAGGAATATAATGTTTACCGAAAGCATTGAAAACTCCGAAAACCATAAATATCGAAATAACCGATATACCGTTTAATGCCAGTATTATCATTAATACCGAAATACCTGTATTAGGTAGTATCCTAATACCACTAGCCCTAGGTTTTCCTAAGAACCGTTTTTTTTTTTTAATGCAATAATATTGCATTCAAATAAGAATTATAATATAATAAATTAATATTCTTAACGTTAAAAATAAACATTATTAATGTTTCAGAGGATCGAAGAGATGAAGGAAGAACGTTAAAAATCGTTTACACAAATTTTTAAAAATGTTTCTTTTAGTGTTCATAACTTACCAATTTTATTTTTTATGGAGATAATTGCATTTCTCTCTATATAGTACAATTAAACAAAAATATTAAAATTTTTAGAATTTGAATGGAGCAAAGAATATTATTATTCTAATGATTTAATTTTTGATAATCATATGTGTGTTCTTTTATTACAAGTAGACTTTTTTTTTTGTGGAATTAATCGTCCGAGTATAACTAATTGGGTTTTTCTTCTGAAGAAAATTGAATCTAGTTGTACCTATATTATTTAGCTTATTTTTCGAATTTCTTAATATAGTTTCTCTGACATAAGAATATCTACCGAAAAAAATTGTGAAAATGTAATTTAGATGATTATAAATATTTCATGATGAAAGTGCTAATGAAGTTTTTAATGTAGGTCCTGGACCTTACTAATTTTTCTGTCGCACATTATTTGATAAATAAATAATAAGTTTAGTATATATTATGTATCTAAATGACTTTCAATCAGAATCGTTTCTGATTGAGGTTCATCCAAAATCGACCGCCAGGTTATTTTTAATAGGTGTATAAAATAAATTATAATATATTATTACTATTATGAACGTAATTTAGATTGTAAGCGAAACGAAGTATTTATTGGTTTTACAAAGATTTTATGATTTTTTTTTTTCTGAGCGGAGTGAGGAATATTTTTTCTACAAAGATGTTTTTATTATTATTTTTTTTTTTTCATATGAAGGAAAACATTTTTTCGGGTCGAAATAATTATCCAATTACCACAAGTAGGGTATGCTATTTTATAAAACTAATTTTTCGAATTTCTTAAAAGTTTTTTTCTAGGAGAAGAAAAACTACCAAAAAATCGGCAAAATTACGATTTTCGTAATTTTTTATTTTTATTTAGTGAAAACTCATTGAGTTTTGATCGTAGGAACTTAAAAATTTTTTTAGTACTAACATTGGTAATATACAAGTGTGGTAAAACTTTGAAGAGATTGGTTGATTTTTAGGTCAAATATAGAAGTTTGAATTTTTTTCCAAAAAAAAATTAATATTACCTACAATTTTTTGTTTATCGATTTGAAAATTTTATTGAAGCCTAATAATATACTACTTAATATTTTTACTAAATATTTTGAAAATCGTGACTGACAATTTTTATCATGAAATGATAATTCCTTGAATTTTGATTGACATTTTTGACATTACATATTTGCAATTTACACTCATAGTAAAATATTGTAATTCGTTTTCAGTATAATATTTATTAGTATATTGAGATTCGCTCAAAATCGTATTTTATAGTGCAATATAATTGCATTCAAATCTTAATAATTATAATAAAACACTAATTTCTTCAAGGACCAAAGGGATGAAGGAGGAACATCCTAAATTGACGTTCCCCCCTTTATATAGTTTCGGTCTACTCATTATTAATGAAATAATATTTTTTATTTGTATAAATATTTGAGTCTTTACGTACTTTCGCAATTAAGTTGTTGCACTATCTGTTTACCTATATAGAGAAATAATTTGATTTATATCATTAATATTTATTGCTATAACTTTATTCCTGTAGGATGGATCAGAATATTTCTTTGGAAACTCGTGTTGGTTGTATGAAGCTATAAAAGTGAGTTTTTGTCAGACTAAAAGCAGGTGTAGGATACGTCAATATTATATGAGAGGTACGAAACTGAATATGGGTAGCTTAGCTCATTTCGGATTTATTAATAGTGAATGAATGGTATGAAGATGAAGATCTAAAGTGGCCGATTCCATAAGATAACAAATAATATAACTTGTAAGGCATGGAAGATTAAAGAAGATGTAATATGAAATATTTATTAGAATTATATAACAAAGAACTAAGAAATTATTAAAATTATTAAAATCTGTGATTAATAATGTATTCACCGAAAAAACACTAGTAGATTAATGGCCTCATTTCTCTAGGTACATGCAAAATGTTATCTTATACCTTTAACACTATTTTCCTGACGATGTATTAATTGCGTAAAAACTTAATTTACCTTTTTACGTTGTATCGGAAGAGTCTTTAAGAGTCATGTATTGGAGAGAATGAAGAATAAAATGGCTAAAGATGAAAATTAAGTACGATAATAGTAAACAGTTTTCACAAAAACTACAATGTTCAGTGTCTGATGTAATAAATAAAAATGTTATATGTAACAAGGTCCTATGTACAAATGTTCTGAATTTTTAAATTGAACGTTGACCCAATATTAAGATATCGGAATTCTGAATACATCAGATAGAATAGGAAATTAATACAAACGAATAAGTCTAATGGTTGCATCAATTGAGGGAAAAATGAGGTACAAAATGCTGAGGATATTTAAACAATTTATAGAATGAGATTAAGTAGCTGCAAAAAGGATAGTTATGTAAATGTATATATAAATTAAGATTAATTCGAGACTGAAAAAGAGTCAATTGAATGGAAGTGAAAGATATATGTTGATATCTGACATAAATTGAATTATCATTATACGAAATAATGATATAAGAGTTCAAGATACACGGCGTTATGTGAATAGGATATCCGATGCTACCTAGATAGTAGTATTAGCCAAAGTGAAGAAGAATTGAATTTTTTTACCATTTTTTTTTTTCAGATATAATTGATTTTATAGAACAATCTTAGTTGATGGTTCTGGATAATGCCTTTTAAATGAATACCAAATAAGGCTGATAACTATCATTGTTTGCAGTTCGTTTTTGCGCAAAGGCATTTTGTTAACCAATATTATAATATTAACTTCACAGTAACCACCAATACACACACATACAAATATTATTTACGTGAATAATTATTTAGTTATTATTGTTTATATCCTTTTTTGATCACGAGGGCAACAAAGTTCATGCGTTTTTGTGTGATTGTGTATGTATTATTTATGAAATTATTGTCGTTGTACACATATCTTGGTCGTGTGTGAAGCGTTGAAGCCGATGGAATCAAACAAGAAAATCTATATTTAAAGCATTCTAAGATTATTGCTAAATGACAACCTATAAGACTATATATTGCATTAGAAAATACGATTCTAAGCGAAAATTAATATATTGCATTATATTATAAGGTTAATAATATAAGGATAATCCATTCCAAAATTCACTACGAATGTAAATTACATATGTAAATATGCGAAATAAATTTCAAATCTCTACAAAAACTATCCAAGGAGTTATCATTTTATGATAAAAATTGTCAGTCACAATTTTCAAAATATTTTGTAAATAAATTAAATAGTATATGATTAGGCTTGTATAAAATTTTCAAACCGATAAACTGAAAATTGTAGGTAATATTAAACATTTTTGGAAAAAAGTTCAAAGCTCTATATTTATTAAAAAAACAAACCAATCCTTTTCAAAATTTTACTAAACGTTAATATTACCTATATTAGTATTCAAAACAATTTTCAAGTTGCTACGATCAAAACTCAATGAATAATCAAAAAATAAAAAATAAAATTAAAATAATGGAACCGTAATTTTACCAATTTTCCGCTTCTCAAGGAAAAACATTTTAGAAATTCAAAAAATGAGCTAAATATAGTACCAATTAGATGAAATTTGGTATAGAAAGGGTACCATATTTGTAATAATCGGACAATTATTTCTATCCAAATAAATGTTTTTATATAGAAAAAAAAAAAATTAAAAAAAATATCTTTATAGAAAGAATACATTCTTCGCTCCGCTCAGAATCTAAAATATAATTAAAAGCATATAAAAAGTGCCAATTTTCCGCTTCTTAAGGAAAAGTTTTTGGGATATTCGAAAAATGAACCTCAAAAAGTACCAAGTAGACAACATTGGCAAGCGAAGCATAATAAGCGATAACATTTGTCTTTAATTTTAAATCGGTGTATATATTTCGGGAATTTTCGGACACGCTCGTAAAATTCTCTTCGACATTGCTGACCCGTGATAGTGCTCGATGGAAGGGGAAATTTAGGATCCGTTTTCACGATCGTTATTTGTACATGCGCGAAAGTGGTTTGCTCTCTTTTTGGGAATAATGTATAGGATACAAATTTTTTGTTAATAAAAAAAAATTGAAATAAAATTGATTGAAAAAATGAGTGTAGGAAGGTAAAAGAATAACCCAGTACACATATACACAATCCCAAAACAATTTCTGATTGATAATGTTAGGTGGTTTTAAGTTATTTGGTCAATGTCCAAGCACGCATAATAATACTTTATGATCTCGGCCCGAACACATGCTATTGACTAGGGCCGTTCGATTATTTTTTATCGTGATCGATTATGATAACACACAATTAATCAAAAAAATTAATTAATCGAAAAATGATGAATCATTAGATTAATTGATTAATCAAAATGACGATTAATCGATCAACCGATTAATCAATTAATTGATAACATTTGTTTATAATTTAATAGATTTGTAATTAAATTAGTAAGTAAATCATGTAATTTAAATAAGACATAAACAAATTTTAAATTATAATATTGTTTCTCCTTCTTTTATTAAATTAGAATTATTTAGCTTTAATTTATATGAATAATTAATATTTATTAGTATGCATAATTGCATTATGTATTAACATAATCTCATTAGAGTAATGAGTATAATATATTAATATGTTTAACAAAAAAAACTAAACTTTTAAATTTGAAATAATCACTAAGTTTATTAATGAATATATATTTGGATATTGGATCTGAATGACTGAATGTATGTTATAGTGTTATACCGTTTTATTTTTTTCTTAACTAAAATTAACATTTATAAAAACTAGAAAGATTATAACTAGAACTACGAAACACGTAAACACAGAAAATGAAAACAAAACAGTACAGTAATAAAGCCAATATAAATGTATAATAATTCTAAATTAAATAGGTATTTTATGTGTAAATATTGTAACATTTTAATATATTTTATGTTAACAATATATTCATAATTCATAATGTCCATATAAAATCATCAGCATGGATAATAAGAAAATAACCAATAATAGAAAGTATTGAACTGGTAAATCGGTATAACGTATATGTTAATCTAAAAACTATAAATACCAAGGCACAATGTAAACATTGAATATGAATACACACTGCACATTTAAATGGGAAATGGGTATAAAGTATTATAAATAGTTTATTGATTTATTCATATTCATATAAAAAGAGCAATTAATCGAAATGAAGATTAATTATTTTTTTTTTTTTAATTACGTAAAATAATCGACTAAATAATCCATTAAATCAATGAAAATTTTGATTAATCCAAATAATCGAACAGCCCTTTTATTGGCCGCTTTATTATGTAAAGTTTATTAAAAGTCTATTTTATTAGTTTATTAAGTTTTATTGTGTTTTAACGAAAAAAATTGTTTCTTAATAAGTATCTACATATTCATGAATAATAGATTATTATTACAAACATACTTTCAATAAGATCTGGTTTTAAAAAATCCAAAAAAAATAAACGAAATATATATATAATTACAATAGTTAAATAAACGTAAATGTATATTAAATAAAAAAGGATTAAGGAATACACTTTTCTATATTGTTTAACATTAAATAATATGTTTAATCAACATTTTGTGTAAAATTTCTGATTAATAAATTTAATTAAATGAAATAACTACACACCAAGACAATCAAACATAAATATTGTACAATTTCTAGCCGACTTGTGTCCTTTAAAAAACACACACATATAAAAAAAAATGCAATATTTTATATTATTTCCACACGATGGCGCAATAACATGTTCATGAAGTTTGTATATATTTTTAGATAAAATAAATAATAATATCGTATTTTAAAAGAATACCAATTTTAAAAAAATTCAAAATAGAATTTCTAAATTTTAATTAATAAAATTGGGAACGTTAATTTAGTCTTATTATTATTAATTCAGTCTTCGTAGAAATTAGTGGTTTATTACAATTATTAAGATACTAAAGATATTAATTGCATTAGAAAATACAATTCTGAGCGAATCTCAATATATTAATATACCTTATACTGATAATTCATTCCAACATTTACTACGAGTATAAATTATACATGTAGATATGTAAAATAAATTACAAATCCTACGATCAATATTCAAGGAGTTATCATTTCATGATAAAATTTGTCAGTCATGAATTTCAAAATATTTTATAAATAGATTACCTAAATTGTATATGAGTAGGCTTCTATAAAATTTTTAAATTGATAAACCGAAAATTATAGTTAATATTAATTTTTTTTGGACAAAAGTTCCTAGCTCTATATTTAGCCAAATAATCAACTAGTCTTTTTCAAAATTTTATCATTTGTATATTACAAATTTTAGTACTCAAAAAAATTATCAAGTGCCTACTATCAAAACTCATTAAGTTATAATAAATAATAAAAATAAAAATAAAAACAGAAAATTAAAGAAACCTTAATTTTGCCCATTTTTTTTTTTTTTTTTTTTATGTTTTTCTTCTCCTTGGTAATAACTTTTAAAAAATTCGAAAAATGAGCTTTATAAAATACCAAAATGATACGATTTTCTACCGAAAGCATATTTACATAGGATTCATATTTTCTAATGCAATATCATTGCATTAAAATCTTAATTATAAATAAACCATTAATTTCTCCGAGGACCGAAGGCACGATGATATAACGTTCACAATCGACCTTCCCACTTTTTATTTTCTTTCTATGCTCATGTATATAATTTGATGCCAACATATTATATAGAGCCGAAATTGTTTGTGCGTATGCGTGTTATTCTCATTGTTTGAAATTATAGGCACGTTGTAATACGATACATATTAATTTATATAATTATTTTGTATAATTATACATATTTATATGTTACATTTACGTATTAACACGCGTACATAATTTAGTAATTAAAATGCATAATCTCATTGTATTTACGTAAATTTTACAATAAAATGTGTTTTCGTTATTATTTAAAATGTTTGTACTTGAGTTCATAACCATTTTTTCGTAACATTATTCTCATAAAGTTTATCGTATCGTCATCGTCGTCTGTTTTTTACATCAACGCACCTATTTTTTTCTTTATTGTTATCTATATAATTTTATGTTATCGTTCAGTTTTTGCTAATCTCTAACCTTGTGTTCGAACATTAACATTAGTATTATATTTGGGTATAATAATAAATTTGATCGTGTATTTCACCCTCTTCTTATTGTCTTCTGCGCTGATTTTTGACATTGGGTTTTAATCTGGAGAACTACCAGCGCCCGATATCGGGACTGGTATTAACGTAAATCCATCTCCATCCTTTTGAGTATTTGCTTAGGTTGCCTACGAGTAAGAAGAGTTTTTTCAATTCCGTAAAACTGAGTCACCGTCTCTAACATCTTATTTATTTATTTTTTACGGATCAAACGATCCAATTACAATAATTTAGAATAAAATAGTTCATACTGAACTCAAACATACAATAATAACACAGTAATAATACAAAAATAGAAAAATAAAACATATTTAAATACAAAAAATGTTGTTTACATAATTATTAAATAAATCAATTTTTAAATCATTAGCTATTGACATTATCCTATTCATAGGAGAAGAAGAAGCATAATTGGTTTTATGTGTAAAAAGTTTATCTTAAAAGTATTTCCGTACTCCACTGGCAACCCGTATCGTTTCTTCGTTTTTTTCGTATTGTTTCGGTGTACGTATCAGTCTGGTCGTGTGGAAATTCGTATTATGAAATATAAGTAGGTAAAATTGCCTAAAACGTATATTTTTAAAGCAGTGTATGTTAGGTATCCTTCCAAATGAATTACAAGGGAACTAGTCCTTTAGGTATAATTGCATTTTACGTTTGAAAAGACAGTATTGTCTGTTTTGTCCTCATTCATTATTATTCTCGTATTCATTTCAATATATTTTACTATGAATATTTTTATATGCTGAACATAAATGAAATAACTGTTAGAAAGACGTTTGCGGTTCGTGAAAAGTTAATTATAAATAATTCTAAAGTATATAAATGAAGAATTTGAAATCTTCTGTGATGTATGGAGTCATGGTTGAAAAATTTATAATTCAAGTGGGTTCACGCTATAACTATTATCGCAAATGTATTTCATATAAGGTAAATATTAAATAGTAATCATACTGGCAAGAGATGAAGAAATTCGCAAATAAAACTACCATAAATTTCTAGATACAATGAAACATGATTTACGGTATACTCATTTTTTCAAAGTTATTTTAAACAATAAAATTAAATTCCATAATTATTATAATCATATTATCATAATTTATTCAAAATTATACAATACAGATTATTGTAACACCTGAATAAGAATAACATATATTTTATTTCTATTTTCTAGTAACAACAATATCACTAGTAATTATGTATTAATTAACTACGAAAGGATGATTGAATACAATCAAAAAAATGACGTTACATATAATTATAATTAAAGCCTTAAAAATGTATTATCATAATAATACTAAGTACACTTGTAGTACTATATTTGTATTTTATATTTGATCTAGATGATTAGAAATTATATAAAGTGACGACCACAAGTTCTATAATTATAAATTAAAGATTTTTTTTTATATATATTACATTATTTATTTATTATTATTGTACACATGTTTTTTGGCCTGGATACATAGAATTAACATATTTAAGTATTGGGAAATTAATAAGTGAGCTGTAGACGCTGATAATGTGTTTTAATGATATTGTACTTGTATGTTTCTTTATTTTAATATGATCGTATAATTTTGGGTAAAATAATCGCTATTACTTGTTAAGAATATAAAGTATAATATTTAAAATGACGTACCTCCAAAAGCTTCTTTTAGCATATCTATATATATATATATATACGTTGTATTATAGAAATATAAATAAATGAATAATACCATATCATTATAATATTAAATAAATTATTTCATTTTTCATCTTACTATTACAATTATCAGAATTCATAGATTCGACTAACAAATTTAAAAATGAAGTAAATTGTAATATCATTAAACTTAATTTATTAAAATATATTATAGAATATTATGAATCGTATAAGACAATTATTTTTTTAATTTCAATAATTGTAATACAATATTATTACCTATATAAAATAAATCATTTAATCTTATTAAATATATATTTACCATAATAAATACTTTTGATTAAAATATATACAAATAAAATCGATATGACAAAACCGTTTTTAGCAAAATTCATGTTAAATGTAAGTTAATAAAAAAATACTATGTTGATATCAATAATAGTTCTTTATACTAAATAATAATGCAATAATATTATATTCCTATATATAATTATTTACGGATATATTTCCGATGTGTTATGTTTATTTGTACATTTCAGATGTATACCTTGTATAGGTTAAACTATTTGTACATTTGGCAAACATAATTATTTTACAGCTGATCAAATTAACAAATCGATTCATGGCGATAGAACATAATTAATACAACATTACGATTTACGATAATGATTCAGTGAATATTTTATCAAAAAAAATTTTACATAACATTGCTGACGAATATTTCGATCAGACTAGGGTGACCATATTAAGATAATAAAAAAACGGGACAGTTGTTCCCCCCCCCAAAAAAACCCTCATCTTTCACATATATACACACAACTATAAAGAGTAAAAGTCCAATTATTTTCTTATTACTTTACCCTTTTTGAGTAAACTAACCTAAATAATGAAAATGTTCAAATATTTAGGAATATTTTCTTTTTATTATTCATTAAATAATTATATATGGTAGCAAAGATAACCATCATGTTTTAATAGTACCCAAAATATTTTTGTACTCGACATTTACAAAATCACAAAATTCTTTTAATTGCTCCATTCGGACTGTGTATATATGAAAATATTGAAATATCTTATTAACTATAGATTGTATGTCAATTGGTAAAATATCCGTACAGGTTTGCATTGCGTTACATAAGATATGACCCGTACATCCAATGTCTAACATATTAGTTTTTAAATTTTCGTTGAGAATTGCAAAAACATTTTTTATACCTTTTCGTGCGACACCATCAAAACTCGTATTACAGTTATCACCCGAAAAAGCAACTATTTTGTTGAATAAGTTGTATTTCTTTAAAACACTCATTATATAACTAGTTAAAATATCCGCGGTATCACCTTGTAAGTTTGTAAATTCTAAAACTTTGATTTGTACTCTTTTTTGTGGATTAAAATATCGAATAAGAATTGGTACAAATTTTAGATTTTTGTGATTTGATGTATCCACCATAAGTGTTGCAAATTTAGTATTTTTTAACTCTTCTAAAACTTGTTCCATTGCAAAAGGGGCAATTACATTAAATATAATCAATTCACATTTCGTTCGTGCGCAGGAAAATTTTTTATAATGAATTTTCTTTATTAATGAGGACGTACAATCCATAGATCGAAACGAATGACTGTGCATGATAGTATGAAAAGCAAACATACCTTCTTCTGCTACAATACGTTTGTTCTCATCCGATAACCCAGATGTTTCTATATTTATCAAATATGACGTAAATTAACTAAACTGCTAGACACAGCCAATAATTGTTTACGTTTTTCTAA
>CM023357.1:7343299-7379705 GCA_013282895.1 Eriosoma lanigerum | reverse complement strand
CTTTTTACGTTATATCGGAAGAGTCTTTAAGTTTTAACACTTACTCGGGAATATACAGTCCACAAATAAGCTATCAATCGTTATTATAACATGTGTTTACATAAAAAATAAATTCCAAAACACTATGACAGTAAGAAACATTGACTTTAGAGAGTCAATATCAAGAGTTACCAGCCGTACACTGAGTATATGCAAGATCGATGTCATGTATTGGAGAGAATGAAGAATAAAATGGCTAAAGATGATAATTAAGTACGATAATAGTAAACAGTTTTCACAAAAACTACAATGTTCAGTGTCTAATGTAATAAATAAAAATGTTATATGTGACAAGATCCTATGTACAAATATTCTTTAATTTGAATGTTCTGAACCGTAATTTTATCAATTTTCCGCTTCTCACGGAAATACTTTTTAGAAATTCAAAAATGATTTAAATAATTTACCAACTAGATGAAATTTGGTGTAGAAAGGGTACCTTATTTGTGATAATCGGACAATTATTTCTATCCAAATAAATGTTTTCATACACAAAAAAAAATTAAAAAAACATCTTTGTAGAAACAATACATTCTTCGCTCCGCTCAGAATCTAAAATATAATAAAATGCGTATAAAAATTGCCAATTTTACGCTTCTTAAGGAAAAACTTTTGGGAAATTCGAAAAATGATCCTCAAAATGTACCAAGTAGACAACATTTGTAAGCGAAGCATATGCTATACGTGATAATCAGACTATTATTTCTACCCGAAAAAATGTTTTCATACATATAAAAAGAAGAAGACATATTTGTGGAAACAATACATTCCTCGCTCTGCTCAGAATCTATAACGTAAGTGTAAAGGAGTAATGGCTATTGTCATTCCAAAGAAGAGTATTACCCGCAGCAGACCAATATATTCGTTTGATAATGCGCACTTTCTAATAACAAACCATCAAACCAAATATTAACATTATTTCGCGTAATCTCTATTCATTGCATTGACAAAATACGTTAACATTTGTCTTTAATTTTAAATCGGTGTATATACGAGGTGTGATCAAAAAATACCCGGATTTTTCAAATAAAACTTTATTAAGACAATATTATTCTAAATACACATTATCACCTTCAAAATAATCTCCCTGGGAAGCAATACACCGCTGCCATCTTCTTTTCCACTTTTGAAAACATTCCTGGTAGGCACTAATTGGAATGTCCTTAAGATCGATTTCCGTATTTTGTTTAATGTCATCAATAGTTTGAAAACGACGTCCTTTGAGCGTTGATTTTAATTTTGGAAACAAAAAAAAAGTCGCACGGAGCCAGGTCGGGTGAGTATGGTGGTTGTGGAACTACTGGAGTCTGATTTTTTGCTAAGAACTGACGAATGAGTAATGAGCTGTGAGCCGGGGCGTTATCGTGATGCAACATCCAAGAACCACTTTTCCAACTGTCTGGCCTTTTTTTCCTAACATTTTCTCGTAATCTTTTCATGAGTTCTAAATAATAATGCTGATTTACTGTTTGTCCTTGAGGTACCCATTCACGATGAACTATACCACGAAAATCAAAAAATGTGATTAACATCGCTTTCACGTTTGATCTCACTTGCCTTGCTTTTTTTGGTCTAGGAGAATTTGCTGACTTCCACTGTGAAGATTGACGCTTGGTTTCAACATCATACCCGTAAATCCAAGTTTCATCACCTGTTATAATATTTTTTAAAAAGTCTTGGTCAATTTCTGTTCTTTCAAAAAGTTCTTAAGCGATGGTCTTTCGGTTTTGTTTTTGCTCATCGGTTAAGAGGCGAGGAACAAATTTGGCTGCGATTCGGCTCATGCCCAATTCTTTTGTTAATATTTCTTGGCACGAACCATAAGATATTCCGACGTCTTCTGCTACTTCTCTGATAGTTAATCGACGATTATTTCGAATAATTTCACGAACACGAGCAACAGTTTCATTTGTTTTACTGGTCGATGGTCTACCAGGTCGTTCGTTATCCTTGACGGATGTTCTACCTTCCTTAAACCGTTTAAACCACTCAAAACATGTTGTCCGAGACAGAACATCATCTCCAAAAGCTTGCTGCAAAAGTTCAAAAGTTTCACTCGAACTTTTTCCTAATTTAAAAACAAAATTTTACGCACACACGTTGTTCTTCTATTCCTTCCATTACGAAATTCGCCACACGACTGAAGCATGTTTTTGTATAAATAACATAAAATAAAAATAAATATTGTTATCGATTTCAAACCAACGCTCAAATTCTCGTTAGAAGTTACTTTATCGAATGACATTATCGGAATTTCGTTATCTTAATTGATATAAATATTATTAACACAGTCCGGGTATTTTTTGATCACACCTCGTATTTCGGGAATTTGCGGACAGGCTCGTAAAATTCTCTTTGGCATTGCTGACCCGTGATAGTGCTCGATGGAAGGGGAAATTTAGAATCCGTTTTCACGATCGTACATGCGCGAAAGTGGTTTGCTCTCTTTTTGGGAATAAAGTATAGGATACAAATATTTTGTTAATAAAAAAAAATTGAAATAAAATTAATCAAAAGAATGAGTGTAGGAAGATAAAAGAATAACCCAGTACACATATACACAATCCCAAAACAATTTCTGATTGATAATGTTAGGTGGTTTTAAGTTATTTGGTCAATGTACAAGCACGCATAATAATACTTTATGATCTCGGCTTGAACACATGCTATTGACTAGGACTGTTCGATTATGATTACACACAATTAATCAAAAAAAATTAATTAATTTAAAAATGATGAATCATTAGATTAATTGATTAATCGAAATGACGATTAATTGATCAACCGATTATTCAATTAATTGATAACATTTGTTTATAATTAAAGACTTTTTTTTTTTTATGTATGAAGACTATTTTTCGGGTAGAAATAATGGTCCGATTACCACAAGTAGGTTATGCTTTCGGTTGCAAATCGTGTCTAGTTGGTACTTTATTTAGCTCATTTTTCGAATTTCTCAAAAGTTTTTCCTTGGGAAGCGAAAAACTTCAAAAAAATTGTGGAAAATCGGCAAAATTACGATTTCTGTTATTTAAAATTTTTTAATTTTGAGATAACTAATTGAGTTTTAATCATAGTATCTTAAAAAATTTTATAAGTATTAACTTAGGTAAACTTCATTACAAAAGAAAAAAATTGGAAACAAATGGTTGATTTTCTGATTAGGTTTAGAGTTTTTTCAATTTGAGACCAAGTTGGGACTTTTTTAATGTTACCCATGACATAAATTCAAGTTCATTAAATTGCATAGTCCATAAATCTAAATATTCATTACATGTATGATAAAATTATTTTATAGATTTCTCAAACGAAGCATGATTTAATTCTGCATTTTTTAATAATGTCTTTACTGACATAGGAATAAAAACATGTTCACATTTCTGATGCAAATTATTTTTTAGTTCATTTAATTCTTGGAAAACTTCTATAGCAGAAATTTTAGTTCTTTCTATTTTTAAAACTGTTTGGTGAAATATGTATGATTGAGAATGAACAAAATGTAACCAGGCTCCAGAAGATGGATTATTAAAAAAATCCTTTAAGAAAACTGGACATTTTGCTTGACTTAGAAGTAAGCCTTTAAACCTGGTTATATTTGAAGAATTCTCTGAATAGCTGGCATTAACGCTAGCCACTTTGTTTTGCTGTAGCCTAATATGTGTTTATATTCAATATTTATAAACTAACAAAATTCCTCAAGACTTTCTACACGAACAGTATAAATATAAAAATAAGAATATTTTTTAAAACTATGCAAGGTAAGCAATCGACTGCCGTCTTGATAGTATTATGAACAATATCTGCAGCACAACTAATTCCAATCAATTCACATCCTAACTCTGTTTGTAATTTATGATGTGATCTGATGGAACACAAAATATACAAACCATAAGTAAAAATAAGAAAAAAATAACTATCGTTTGAAATCGGGACAAAAGCGCGACGTCGATTAAAAGTTGGTACATTTTACTGTCCCGATATAATCACCATATTTAGCGGGACACCTGCTTAAAAATTGGTACTGTCCTGCCAAAATCAAGACGTCTGGTCACATAAACTAAAATTAACATTTATAAAAACTAGAAAGTTTATAACTAGAACTATGAAACACGTAAACACAGAAAATGAAAACAGAACAGTACAGTAATAAAGCCAATACAAATGTATAATAATTCTAAATTAAATAGGTTTTTTATGTGTAAATATTGTAACATTTTAATATATTTTATGTTAACAATATACTCATAAATCATAATGTCCATATAAAATCATCCGCATGGATAATATGAAAATAACCAATAATAGAAACTAGTGTTAATCTGAACTGGTAAATCGGTATAACGTTAATCTAAAAACTATAAATACCAAGGCACAATGTAAACATTGAATATGAATACACACTGCACATTTAAATGGGAAATGGGTATAAAGTATTATAAATAGTTTATTGATTTATTCTTATTCATTTGAAAAAATCAATTAATCGAAATGAAGATTGATCGTTTTTTTTTTTTTTAATACGTAAAATAATCGATTGAATCGATTAAACAATGAAAATTTTGATTAATCGAAATAATCGAACAGCTCTACTATTGACCGCTTTATTATGTAAAGTTTATTAAAAGTCCTATTGATTTTTAACGAAAAAATTTGTTTTTTAATCAATTGTTTCTTAATAAGTATATACATATTCATAAATAATAGATTATTATTACAAACATACCTTCCATTAAAGCTAGTTTTAAAAAATCCAAAAAAAATAAACTAAATATATATATATATACATATAAGTACATTAGTTAAATAAACGTAAATATATATTAAATAAAAAAAGATTAAGGAATACACATTTCTATATTGTTTAACATTAAATAATATGTTTAATCAAAATTTTGTGTAAAATTTCTGATTAATAAATTTAATTAAATGAAATAACTACACACCAAGACAATCAAACATAAATATTGTACAATTTCTAGCCAACTTGTATCCTTTAAAAAACACACACGTATAAAAAAAAATGCAATACTTTATATTATTTATATTATTTCCACATAATGGCGCAATAACATGCTCATGAAGTTTGTATATATTTTTAGTTAAAATAAATAATAATATCGTATTTTAAAAGAATACCTATTTTAAAAAAATTCAAAATAGAATTTCTAAATTTTAACTAAAAAAAGTGGGAACGTTAATTTAGTCTTATTATTATTAATTCAGTCTTCGTAGAAATTAGTGGTTTATTACAATTATTAAGATATGAAAGATATTAATTGCAATAGAAAATACAATTCTGAGCGAATCTCAATATATTAATATATATTATACTGATAATTCATTCCAACATTTACTACGTGTGTAAATTATACATGTAGATATGTAAAATAAATTACAAATCTTACGATTAATATTCAAGGAGTTATCATTTCATGATAAAAATTGTCAGTCACGATTTTCAAAATATTTTATAAATAGATTACCTAAATTGTATATGAGTAGGCTTTTATAAAATTTTTTAATCGATAAACCGAAAATTGTAGTTAATATTAACTTTTTTTGACAACAGTTCCTAGCTCTATATTCAGCCAAATAATCAACTAGTCTTTTTCAAAATTTTATCATTTGTATACTACAAATTTTAGTACTCAAAAAAATTTTCAGGTGCCTACTATCAAAACTCAATAAGTTATCACGAAAAAAAAATAGAAATTTGCGGAAATCATAATTTTGCTCATTTTTTGTTTTTTTTATTTTGATAGTTTTTCTTCTCCTAGGGAATAATTTTAAAAAAATCGAAAAATGAGCTCTATAAAGTACCAAAATGATACGATTTTCTACCAAAAGCATATTTATATAGGTACAATTATTTCTACCCGAAAATATGTTTTCATACATAAAAAAAAACATCGTTGTAGTAACAATACATTCTCGTTCCGCTCAGAATTTAAAAGTGGAAAAGTCAATTTTCGATGTACCTCCTTCGTCCTTTCGGTCATCGAAAAAATAAGTGGTTTATTATAATTAAGAATTGAATTCAATGATATTGCATTAGAAAATACGATTCTGAGTGAAACTCAATATAATACAATATAATATACTGATAGGTCGTTCTATAAGTTTACCACTTGTGTGAACTTCTATGAGAAATCTCAAAAAAATTAAAAGTAAGTACCTATGTTTAAAATTGCATTAGTTATAATAAAAAACCTAAAATCAATTTCATTGAAATTACGATTTCCGTAAATTTTAACGTTTTTCCGTCATCTTTTGGTGGTTTTTTCCCCCTATGAAAAACTTTAAGAAATTCGAATAATGAGATAAATAAAGTACCAACTATACAAAACCGAAAACATACCCTATTTGTGGCCCATTATTTCTATCCGAATAGGTGCCTTTAGGCATAATACAAAAAAATACCATAATATTCAATTATACAAAAATATTCAATTTTTAGAAGTTAATAAATTGCCGAGTTTCTGTAGTTTAATTTTAAAAGAAAAAAAACTTTTAGTACATACAATATCATTATCAATAACATCACAAAATATGGGTAGTAAAAACTAAAAATAATGTATTATTAATAAGACAGCAAATGACACAAGACCGCAGTTAGGGTTAAACATTTTATTATTAATAATATTATTTATTTAATGCATTTTAGGTAATATTGTTATCACTTATATCTACAGTCGACACTCATTTATAGATAATATGTACTACAAATAACTTAAATTTAAATTCTAGTTATTGTTTTTTTTTTTAAGTGTAACACTGTTATAGTGAAATATAATTGTATTAATAAAATATTAATTTTTTAATATATCGGTTATCGGTTTAATATCGGTTGCATATATCGGAAGATTGGGTATCGGTAAAAACTGGTATCGGTCCATCCTTAGTTATTACATTAAATAAACCATAACTTTTAGGTTCTGAGCGAAGCGACAAAATAACGGGTTCGCCATCTGTATGTCAGGCATAATTTTTAGGACTAACCTCGTATATCATTAATTTAAATTTTGAATAAATTACAACTGTCTGTACATTATTTAGCTTATTTTTCGAATTTTTTGAAAGTTTTTTCTTGGGAGATAAATGAAAAACTACCAAAAAATGGCGGGCAATCGGCAAAATTACAGTTTCCCTTAAGCTCTGGAATTTTTTCCAAAAATGTTTAATATTACCTGCAATTTTTGCTTTAACTCATTGAAATATAATCGTAGGAACTTAGAATTTATTTTAAATATTTACATTTGTACATTACACGTGGTAAAATTTTGAAATGGATTATTAGTATAGTATATTGTAATATATTGAGTTTCGCTCAGAATCGTATTATCTAATGCAATATCAATGCATTCAAATCTTAAGTATAAAAAACCATTAATTTCTCCGAGGACCGAAGGCACGAAGGAATAACGTTCACAATCGACCTTCCCACTTTTTATTTTCTTTCTAAGCTCATGGTTGCCAACATATTATAGAGCCGAAATTGTTTGTGCGTATGCGTGTTATTCTCATTGTTTGAAATTATACGCACGTTGTAATACGATACATATTAATTTATATAAATATTTTGTATAATTATACATATTTATATGTTACGTTTGCGTATTAACACGCGTACATAATTTCAAACAATCAAAAAAATGCGCATACGCACTAATAACAGGTGGCTCCATACGTGTTGGCTTAAAAAAATCAGCCTTATGACTACATCCATGATATATGATCTAAGGCAAAAACGTAACGCTTCAGTGACGCGATCGGCACAATTTCCTCTTCACTTTCCATTACAGTGTAATATAAAATTCTAAATAAATTTAGTAATTAAAATGTATAATCTCATTGTATTTACGTAAATTTTACAATAAAATGTGTTTTCGTTATTATTTAAAATGTTTGTACTTGAGTTCATAACCATTTTTTCGTAACATTATTCTCATAAAGTTTATCGTATCGTCGTCGTCGTCTGTTTTTTACTTCAACGCACCTTTTTTTTTTTTATCGTTATCCATATTAATTGTATGTTATCGTTCGGTTTTTGCTAATCTCTAACCTCGTGTTCGAACATTAACATTAGTATTATATTTGGGTATAATAATAAAACGTTACACTCGTGTATTTCACCTTCTTCTTATTGTCTTCTGCGCTAAATTTTGACATTGGGTCGATCATTCAATCTGGAGAACCACCAGCGCCCGATATCGGGACTAGTATTAACGTAAATCCATCACCATCCTTTTGAGTATTTGCTTAGGTTGACTACGAGTAAGTAAGAAGAGTTTTTTTGTTTTCGAACAACAGAGTCACCATCTCTAAAATCTTATTTATTTATTTTTTACGGATCAAACGATCCAATTACAATAATTTAGAATAAAATAGTTCATACTGAACTCAAACATACAATAATAACACAGTAATAATACAAAAATAGAAAAATAAAACATATTTAAATACAAAAAATGTTGTTTGCATAATTATTAAATAAATCAATTTTTAAATCATTAGCTATTGACATTATCCTATTCATAGGAGAAGAAGAAGCATAATTGATTTTATGTGTAAAAAGTTTATCTTAAAAGGATTTCCGTACTCCACCGGCAACCCGTTTCGTTTCTTCGTTTTTTTCGTATTGTGTGGAAATTCGTATTATGAAATATAAGTAGGTAAAATTGCCTAAAACGTATATTTTTAAAGCAGTGTATGTTAAGTAGCTTTCCAAATGAATTACAAGGGAACTAGTCCTTTAGGTATAATTGTATTTTACGTTTGAAAAGACAGTATTGTCTGTTTTGTCCTCATTCATATTATTCTCGTACTCATTTCAATATATTTTACTATGAATATTTTTATTTGCTGAACATAAATGAAATAACTGTTAGAAAGACGTTTGCGGTTCGTGAAAAGTTAATTATAAATAATTCTAAAGTATATAAATGAAGAATTTGATATCTTCTGTGATGTATGGAGTCATGGATGAACAATTTATAATTCAAGTGGGTTCACGCTATAACTATTATTGCAAACGTATTTCATATAAGATAAATATTAAATAGTAATCATACTGGCAAGAGATAAAGAAATTCACAAATAAAACTACCACAAATTTCTAGATACAATGAGACATGATTTACGGTATACTCGTTTTTTCAAAGTTATTTTTAGCAATAAAATTAAATTCCATAATTATTATAATCATATTATCATAATTTATTCAAAATTATACAATACAGATTATTGTAACACCTGAATAAGAATAACATATATTTTATTTCTATTTTCTAGTAACAACAATATCACTAGTAATTATGTATTAATTAACTACGAAAAGATGGTTGAATACAATCAAAAAAATGACGTTACATATAATTATAATTAAAGCCTTAAAAATGTATTATCATAATATTACTAAGTACACTTGTAGTACTATATTTGTATTTTATATTTGATCTAGATGATTAGAAATGATATAAAGTGACAACCACAAGTTCTATAATTATAAATTAAAGATTTTTTTTTTTTTATATATATTACATTATTTATTTATTATTATTGTACACATGTTTTTTGGCCTGGATACATAGAATTAACATATTTAAGTATTGGGAAATTAATAAATGAGCTGTAGACGCTGATAATATGTTTTTATGATATTGTATTTATATGTTTTTTTATTTTAATATGATCGTATAATTTTGGGTAAAATAATCGCTATAACTTGTTAAGAATATAAAGTATAATATTTAAAATGACGTACCTCCAAAAGCTTTTTTTAGCGTTTCTATATATATATTTATACGTTGTATTATAGAAATATAAATAAATGAATCATACCATATCTTTATAATATTAAATAAAGTTTTTATTTTTCATCTTACTTTTACAATCATTAAAATCAATAGATTCGACTAACAAATTTAAAAAATGAAGTTAATTGTAATATCATTAAACTTAATTTATTAAAATATATTATAGAATATTATAAATCGTATAAGACAATTATTTTTTTTAATTGCAATAATTGTAATACAATATTATTATCTATATAAAATAAATCATTTAATCTTATTAAATATATATTTACCATAATAAATACTTTTGATTAAAATAAATACAAATAAAATCGCTATAACAAAACCGTTTCTAGCAAAATTCATGTTAAATGTAAGTTAATAAAAAAATACTTTGTTGATATCAATAATGGTTCTTTATACTAAATATGTAACAATATTATACTCCTATATATAATTTTTTACGGATATATTTCCTATGTAGTTATGTTTATTTGTTCATTTCAGGTGCATACATGGTATAGGTTAAACTACTTGTACATTTGGCAAACATAATTATTTTACAGCTGGTCAAATTAACAAATCGATTCATGGTGATAGAACATATAATTAATACAACATTACGATTTACGATAATGATTCAGCGAATATTTTATCAAAAAAAATTTTACATAACATTGCTAACGAATATTTCGATCAGACTCCAAATTTATAATACCTGTATTTTTAAATAATTTCCAATACAATAAAAACGTCTATTTAAAACCAATATAAACATCGCTTTGATCAGAGTCTAAAATAACTGATGTTGTAAATATGTCTGTAAAATCTTTATTTTAAAAATATAATTAAAACGTAATGGTGTTATATTTGAAAATTCAAAAATACTATAAAAAATATTAAATATTTTTGATTTTTTAAATTTTTAATAAATATTTTGAATAAAATAACAAAAAAATTTTCGTTTTATAGAAAATATATCGATGAATTCTATAGAAATATTGATAACTGTTAATAATAATTATATTTTTTTTTTTTGCAAGTAACCTGAAAATTCATTATTTGTTCAAGTTTTTGATGTACAATACAAATGTTTTGAATACCTACGTGGGGAAATATGATTGTGCAATCGTCTATATTTTTTTTTTTTAAATTTCATACATATGCAATAATTATATTGCTTTTTTATACTTGAGAATTTGAGATTTTTAATCTTTTCTATTATTTTAAAAAAATTTACAAGATACTTCTAGGTAAATTTCAAAATGTTTATTATTTCCAATTCCATTCATTTTAATTGATATATTTTGATTTGAATATTATGTTCAACTGAAAATGCAGATAAATAATCCATATTAAATTACTCCTATTACTTTTAACAAATTTCACTAAAATCCTGAATTTGACGAAAACGAATTTAGATTATTCATGATAACTCATTAAATTTACAACCTAAAATTCATTAAAAATTATACTAAGAGTTCACCTATACAAAAAATTGTAATTTAATCATAATATTGTAATAAAAGCATAAGTTATTTAATACAAAAAAATAAAGCATTTTGTGACAACTCTAATGCATTATATTATTCGAATTTTACCAAAATAATTGGCACGTACGAAAATTTAAAAGTTTAATTCTCAGTTTTCAACAAAAACATAAAATTTCTTAAATTTTTTTATTGTTCAAGTATTTAATGTTATAATTCGCAATACATATGTTTTAAATACCTACGTGGGGAAATATGATTGTGCAAAACGTCTATACTTTTTTTTTCCTACATTTTATACAAATGCAATAATTATATTGCTTTTTTTATACTTGAGAATTTGAAATTATTAATGTTTTCTATTATATTAAAGTAAAATTGCAAGATACTTCTAGGTAACATTTAAAAATGTTCATATTTCCAATTCCATTCTTATTAATTGTTATATTTTGATTTAAATACTATGTTCAAATGAAAATGCAGATAAATAACCCATATTAAATTACTCCTATTACTTTTAACAAATTTCACTAAAATCCTAATTTTAACGAAAACGAATTTAGATTAACATATTCATGATAACTCATTAAATTTATAACCTAAGATATTTTATTTATAATAATATAATTTGTTTTTAAGTGTTCTAATAGGCGTATTATCTGAATTTTTTTTATATTCAATTACGAATTTATTAACAATCATGAATCAATAAATTTTACTAAAGTCAAAGATTTTTTTAATTTTTAAATTCATAATAATTACATTGCATTATAATCAAAGTTCAACTACACAAAAAATTGTGATTAAATTATAATATTGTAATAAAAGCATAGGATATTAAATACAAAGATACAATATTTTGTGATAACTCTAATGTATTATATTAATCGAATTTTAATGAAATAATTGGTACCTACGAAAATTAAAAAGTATAATTCTCTGTTTTCAACAAAAAACTTTACATTTCTGAATATTCTTTATTTGTTCAAATTTGTTAATGCGCAAATGCGCAATACATATGTTTTGAATACCTACGTGGGAAAATATGATTGTGCAAAATGTTTATACTTTTTTCCTAAACTACATACAACTACAATAATTATATTGCTTTTTTATATTTGAGAATTTGAGATTTTTAAACTTTTCTATTATTTTGAAATAAAACTGCAAGATACTTCTAGGTAAAATTTTAAAATGTTCATAATTTCCAATTCAATTCATTTTAATTGATATATTTTGATTCGAATATTATGTTTAACTGAAAATGCAGATAAATAATTCATATTAAATTACTCCCATAACTTTTAATAAACTTCACTAAAATCCTAAATTTGACGAAAACGAATTTAGATTATTTATGATAACTGGTTAAATTTACAGTCTAAGAAAATTTATTTACAAATAAATTTTCTTTTTGAGTGTTCTAATATGCCTATTATCTAAGATCTAAGATTTAAATATGAAGCCTGTAACCCACCAGAAAATTTATCTCAGTTCCGCCTAAGGGTATAAGGTACAATTAACACATTGAATCAGAATAGGATGAGAATGTAATAATGGAAGTACACACAATAGTGGCGTATCAAACTATGATTTTGTGATTCACCGGCTTCCAGATATTTTGAATAGACGATGGGGAGAGTCAATAAGGATTTACCGTCTAAAATATAAAATTAATTTTGTCTGTTAATCTCATTGGCTTTAACAATTTATTGTAATCTCTTGTCAGTAATATTGGAAAAAAAATAGCCCTCCTCTAATTTTATGGACAAAGATTAATTTTAATAAATGCATAAATTTATCATTTTATAACAAAAATTAGTATTTTTTAGTTTATCAAGCACCGTTTTTTTGCCATGTTTGTATTATGATCTTTTGTAGATTATTCTTAAAAAAAATAAGGTGCATTCAGAATTTGGCACTCTCACTTATTTTTGAAGTTACAGAGATTTGAAGTTTTGTAATTTTATAGTATTACGTTAAATTTTTTAACTGACGACTAAATCTTCGTCATAGCATATGCAACACATTCTTATAAATGCAAGTGCCGGAGTAAATACTGAAGTTTTCTTTTTGCATTTATTTCAACGTATTTTTATACTTTTAACCCTTCCCTATAATTTAACATTTAAAATCAATCAATACTATTACCGAATACGACATGGTTTAACACAACAAATCGAGGAAAATTTTAGATTAGTGGAGCGAAGCGACGAGTGTTAGCCATGCGCAGATTTAACCTATCCAAAAAATATTCAGTCTTTTAATAAAACGCACATTTATTAAGTAAATCTTTGAATTACGCAAATTTTAAATTGTTAATAACTTAAAAACGAATGTTTAGGGCCAATATTTTTTGTCATTGATTTACGTAGGGTTAAAAAAAAAATTGTGAAAAATAAGTATCCGGTAAACTAGAAAAATTCCTAAAAGTCAAAGAAACTAAGACTGTTTGACCAGGATTTAAGTAAAGACAAAAAATATTTCAATTTATTTATATGAAAGATCTTATATAAACAATTATAGTTTGTTAAATAAATAAAAACTCAAAAAAAATTATAATTAATATTACAAAGTAAAAAAGGGGGAACGTCAATTTAGGATGTTCCTCCTTCGTCCCTTCGGTCCTCAGAGAAATTATTGTTTTATTATAATTATAAAGATTTGAATGCAATAATATTGCATTAAAAAATACGATTCTGAACGAATCTCAATATATTTCAATGTATTATACTGATAATCCATTTCAAAATTTACTACGAATGTAAATTACATTAGTAAATATGCAAAATAAATTTCAAATCCCTATGATCAATATTTAAGGAGTTATCATTTCATGATAAAATTTGTCAGTCACGATTTTCAAAATATTTTATAAATAGATTACCTAAATTGTATTTGAGTAGGCTTCAATAAAAATTTCATATCTTTAAACCAAAAACTGCAGGTAACATTAAACATTTTTGGAAAAAATTTAAAACTCTATATTTAGACAAAAAACTAATCGATTCGTTTCAAAATTTTAATAAACGTAAATATTACCTATATTAGTACTCAAAATAATTTTCAAGTTCCTACGATCAGAACTTTATTAATAATAAAAAAATAAAAAATTTAAAATAACAGAATCCGTTAATTTCACCAAATTTCCCCTTCTCAAGGAATAACTTTTGGGAAATTCAAAAAATGAGCTAAATAAAGTACCAACTAGATGAAATTTGGTTCGCAAAAGGACACCTATTTGTGGTAATCGAACCATCATTTCTACACGAAAAATGGTTTTCATACATCAGAAAAAAAATAAACCTATAAAACTTGCCGATTTTCCGCTTTTCAAAGAAAAACTTTTGGAAAATCCAAAAATTGAGTTAAATATAATACCATCTAAATGGAATTTGGTACCGAAAGGGTACCCTATTTGTGGTAATCAGATCATTATTTCTACCCGAAAAAATGTTTTTATATATAAAAAAAAAATAATAATAATAATAAAAATCCTATAAAGAAAAATTGTCAATTTTCAAAATATTTTGTAAACAAATTAAGTAGTATATTATAAGACTTCTGTAAAATTTTCAAATTGATAAACAAAAAATTGTAGGTTATATTAATTTTTTAGAAAGAAATTCAAAGCCGTATTTTTGGTCAAAAAATCAACCAATCCCTTCCAAAATTATATTACACTTATATATTACCAATTTTAGTACAAAAAAAAAAATTTTAAGCTCTTACGATCAAAAATCAATGAGTTATCACTAAATAAAAAAATTTTAAAAATTACGGAAATCGTAATTTTGTCGATTTTTTGCCATTTTTTGGTAGTTTTTCTTCTCCTAAGAAAAAACTTTTAAGAAATTCGAAAAATGAATTTTATAAAATACCAAGAGGATACGATTTTCTACCAGAAGCACACCCTACTTGTGGTAATTGAACAATTATTTTGACCAGAAAAATGTTTTCCTATATATATATAAAAAAAAAATAATAATAAAAATATCTTTGTAGAAAAAATACGTTCTTCACTCTGCTCAGAATCAAAAAAAAACTTAATTTAAATGTTTATAAATTATACATTAACTATAGTATAATGTTCATAACAAATTTTTTGGTAAGAAATTTGTACAATTTTTTTTAATGTAATATAAATAATAAAATTTCGGGAGAAGGGTACATGACCCCTTAGCTATGGCATTAAGTAAAATATAATCTAAATTCTATCAAGATAGGTATGTCCCTTCTAGATGGGGTGAGGGGGTAATTAATATAATGTTTCTAAAAAATGAAAGTTCTTTACACCACTAAGTAGCACATGTAAATATAGGTAGATGTTGTCAAATATTATATTACCTACCTAATGATTAGATTTTGTGTAAAACACTGTATTGCTTATTGACGTCTGTGGTTTTTTTAAGAAATTATAAGTATACCTTCCTATATTATTATATTTATATTGAAAAAGTGGTTAAAGTTTAGATTTTCACCTAAGACCTAATCTAATCGTGTCACTATACTTATCGAATTGATTACTAGCATGGCCTTACACTTATAAGGACATGAAACATGATTTTTAGTAATATTTAGATATTTAGATGTTTTATGTTTTTAACATATGACCATTGATAATAGAATAGACTATTACTGCTATTACTGTATTTTTTTTTATTGACATTTCTGAGCTTTAATTTTATATATAAATTGTACCGATCATTATCTAAAATATATTCTTCTAGATAGACTTAATTAATATTCGTGTTTTATCAACTGTATATTTCTATGATGTGCCAACCTGCACGTAAGCCAACAGCCTCTAATCGAAAACAACTACGCAATAATCAAAATGTACAAAGTCCATAATGGCATAATATAACATAATAAATAATTAGATTCTTTTAACTAATAATATGAAAAAACAATGTAAAAGTAAAACTAGTATAAACAAATTGTTTGTACACTGTAAAGTGTTATTTGAAAATAATACATATGTATAAATGATAGGTACATACCTATATAAATAATAACACAAAGTATTTTGAATAAAATGTATTAAATTTTATTTTATATAAAATAAAACTTTGACAATATAATATGTATTATAATTAATAGATATACCATAATAATAGATTATATAAAATTGTAGCTTATACATTTTTTATGTTTATAATAATAATGCGCAGTTATATGCGCATTCACTGTACAAATATAAATTTTAAACATAAAACGCAAAAAAAAAATTTTTTTTTACATTGGTTAATACGCCTGATTTTTTTGATTAGGTGATTAATTTCTATTGAAGAGTTTATAAATTGTAATTTTTTAATTTTGAATAAACATAATATAGTATGGGTAATATAATATAATATGATATAATAATAAAATAGTAACTATTTAAGTAGGTAAATAAATAGTGTTTGTGTTAAATAAATAAAAAAAAACTTTTGTTATATAAATTCGCGCAATTATTATATAATCATAATAACCATACAGGTTAAATAGATCTGATATTTACTATGTATTTATATTTTATAGTACGAAGTAACTATAAAATATGTTTACGATTAACGCTTTTTTCAAAAACAAACATTTCTAAATTATTAATAATCATTAAAAATGAATATAATATCAAGACGAACAAAAAATAACAGAAGAATTATAATGATTGATAATTTTAGTTTCAGGTTCTAGACAATTAAAAAATAGTAAAATATTGAATATTAATAATGTTATCGAAATGTATTTTTTTTAATTAACAATAACTGGATTACCATTTATAAATTTTATAAAATCATCTGGTTCTCCATTTCGGTGACGAAATTGAAGTTCTTTTTTAAGATTTGACATTTCTTCGCGTTGTTTTGGAGTCCGGTCTGCTGTGAAACGAATGTCTTTGAATTCTGATGATGATTGTAATTTAGTTTGTAATCGAAAAACTTCATAAATATTAACTGTATCATCAAAGGTTACTTTTAGTGGACGATCTCGTTCTGAAAGTTTTCCAAGTCGAACAAATCTGAACGATTTAATATTTAGTTCCATTATTTTAAAAATAGCTTGCAAACGTTTATTTTCTGATAAACTGTTTCCTTCCTTTAATTGGTAAATAATTACGTTTCTTGCTCTCGAAATTCTATCCATAATTTCATTTATAATATCATATTGTGAAATATAAGGTTTCGAAATAATATATTGTTCAAGACTCGTAATTTTATTTTCCAGTGCCATAACTTTATTATTAAAATAAGTATTATTTACTGATAGATTTTTCAATTTTATAACAAGATCATCAATATCTTTGGCTAGATTATTTTGGCTTTTATATAATCCATTTAATGATTCGTCCATAGAATCTGGTGAATTGTTCATGATGATTAAATAGAGCGAAATTAAGCGATAAACTAAAATATGTGAATAATAATATAATAAAGAGTATTTAAAAGAATAACGCACAAGCAAAACACTAAGGTACCATACTCATTCGTCTAAAAACCATTGATAACTAAATTAATACATCTTAGGCTATTACTTTTTATATGTATACCTACAGAGTAAACCCGACAGTGAAAGTCACAATCAAGGTTATTTGTTATAGCTTTTATATTTCCAATCTATACAACCGTACAGCGTTATATACTAAAAATAAAATAGAACTGATAAAATTTGTATTATTATTTTACATAAACATACTATAATTTAACATTACATAACTCAAAGTCCAATATGCAAATATTCTTTTTTTTGGATAACATATTATTGGCTTGTAATAAATAGGTAAACATATATATTAATGTCATAGGTATTAAGAAAACGATTTTTAACAATGTTTCAATCAGTGTAAAATACGAATTAAGCGATGCGTTAAACATAAAAGTGAGTACTCGTATATAGAAGGGAAATAATGTTAAATTATAAATAATTGATAATCAAAAGTTTTTTATGTAAAAGTCTCATTATTTAATAGCCACACCTTGTATGTGTAGTATATGTGAGTATATGTGTAGCCATATACTCAAATAGATGGTAATAATTATTTTTATTTACATATTTACTATAACTATTATAAAAATATAATATTCGTATATATACTCGTCTATGACCATAGGTAGAAATTTATAATAATTTTCAAAAGAGCTAAAATTGTATAGGAATTTAAATTTCTACCATGGATACTTACTGCGATTACAGTTATATTCCTTACTCATTTACCCCTACAATAATTAAAATATACTAATCGCTAGGGCTAGGATTTTGATGTACATGTGCATATCATTTCTTTTTCTAGTGTTTCAAAAGATTTGAAAGTAGAAAATATTACGTATTGTAATAATACAATAATATATGTAATTGGTACTGATTATTTTAATATAAATTTTAGTTTGAATATTTTTGAATTTTGTGATATTTTCAAAAAGTTTAACTTTTAAGTCATTTTTAATATTCTTAGAGCATTTATTCATTATTATTGTGTTTCGAACAACAATTATTTAATTTTGCAGTTATTAATAATTATTAAAATCTATATAGTAGGTACCTAACAATAAAATATACCGTAACAATAATTATCAAATTTCGATATTTATCATTGCAATAAAACCATAAAATTATTATAAATCATAATATTTTTATTTAGGTATATAGGTATAGTTATAGTACTAATGAGGTATATCAATCACAAAAATAAATGTCTAGCGAAAATATAACACCCTTATATCCTACTGATATCAAATAAATATTAACTATTATTATATTTTATGTCATGATAAATTGTAATGATGATCGAAAACTTCGATTCGAAGTGAAGTATATATTACTAGATAACAATTAAGTAGGGTGATATAAATTCAATAAAACACTTTATCATATTCCATAAAATTTTTTATAATTTCATAACCAATTTATAAATATAATATTAAATAGTTCTTAGATGTCCACACAAGTATAGGTAACCACATAAAATAATTTAATCTTTTCTATAATAATATGAACTATGGTAAAGAGTTTCGTTGAATTCAGTTAGTAATAATAAATTATATTGGTATTTGCTTCATTCTCATCACTATTTAAATTATTCATAATATAAAATCAAATAATAACAAGGATTACACAATGACGATCTCATCATATCATTGTTCATTATAAAAGGATTATCACCATATAATGAAATAGTGCATGATATAGGCTACGATAGAATATTTTTGCATTATTAGTGTACCACTGAAGTAAATCTTTATAGAACTTATTCTAAAACAACCTAAACAAATGCAATAGAGTTGACGCAAAATGCTTTCTCTTTATATTTTATAACCTATGCTTTTATTACAATATTATAATTAAATCACAATTTTTTTGTATCATTGAACTTTGATTATAATACATTGTAATTCTTAATAAATTAATAGAGTCAAATACTTTTGTCTTTAGTATAATTATATTGATTTATGATTGTTAATAAATTCGTAATTGAATATAATATAAAAAATTAGATAATAAGCCTATAAGAATACTCAAAAAAAAAATAATAATAATAACAATAAATAAAAGTTCCTAGGTTATAAATTGCATAAATTATCATGAGAAATCTAAACTTGTTTTTGTCAAACGGACTATTATTCCTACCCCAAAGCATGTTTTTAGATATAAAAAAAAATTCGTCAAGGCTGGGCAAGTTAATGAATTTTTTTAACTGAGTTACGTTAAATTAATCGACATAAAATGACTAAAGTTTATAGTTAATAATTAATGAAATATTTTGTGAACTCAATTAAGTTAATAGTTATGTCTAAAAAAAAAAACTCATTACCTTAAGTTATTCTTCTTTCATTTTTAAACAAAATTATATTTGTTTAATTAGGCCTAGGTAGTATGCGTTTAAAAACAACACATTTAATAAATTTGTACTTGTCACTATATATTATATATATTATTTAAGAATAAGTAAAGGTTCTATAGGATTGAATGTAGTCAAGTAGTAAAAATAAAGAGGGTTAAATCTTCCGGTAATACCGGCTACACTACACAGAGATTTGAACATTGAAAACAAAAAAAATATTAATTTTATAATTAATACAAATATAGATTTGTTTCCTATTAGCTCAATTGTATTGTGTATCGGATATAAAAGCACTATTATAATATTATAATAATATATTGTTTTTTAGTAAAAGAAAAATTTCATGATCATAATCAAATTTTAAAATTTTGTTTACGACCATTCATTAAAAATTACATTGCATTATAATCACAGTTCAACTATACAAAAAATTGTGATTTAATCATAATATTTTAATAAAATCAGATTAAAAATTAAATACAAAGAAAAAACATTTTGTGACAACACTAATGCATTATATTATTCGCATTTAACAAAATAATTGGTATCTACGAAAATTTAAAAGCATAATTCTCAGTTTTCAACAAAAAAATTTTAATTCCTGAAAATTCTTTATTTGTTTAAGTTTTTAATATGCAAATTCAAAGCTAAGAGTTTACGCCTACTCAAAAAAAAATGTGTAATAATTTATCGCACCGGTGTTGAGAGTCTACTGTGCTGCGGGATGTCCTTACAAGACTTCTTCACTTTTCCCTGTTCCTTGTTTATCCAAATTATACTATCATAATATCTTATAGTCATTAGCAAATACGTTATTATTAAATATTAAATATTATATTGTTTTGCCATCATCGTTTTTTTTATTCATTGTCCTTTTCTATGAACGTATTATATAATTATTGTCGTAATATTGTTTTTCAATTTTAAACCTTTGTCGTTCGTCGCCGTTCTCCGTGAACGTATTATCATTTTATTATATTGTGCTTTTTTATTTTACTGTTTTCCTGTCGTTTTGTTTATCGTGTTTTTTTTATGTCTCGCATTGTGCGACCACCATAATTTGTTGTCTCGTCGGTTGTATTATTTACCATCGTTTAAACTAAAATGAAGACTATTTGCATTTATTTTTGGTTTCATCATATATTCATAACCAACATCCAACAACATCAACTATCACTTTTGTGAATTTTTGCAAAAACTTTGTCTAAGTAATATTTTCACTTAACAAATTAATGATTCAACGTCTAGTGGTTGGGTTCACTGCACAATATTTCTTTATTTAACGTAATTCAGCCAGCACCTGGTGTGGTGTGTGAGAGGCCGCTAGTATCGTCATATCAAGTGACCACTCATCGTCCGTAACTTAAATGTGTCATGAATGTTTAGTTAAGGTTTTATAAATTAATTAAGTAGGTGTTGTAAAATTACATTACGTTAAAATCTTAATCTTAATTTGTCACTTCCCAAATTTCTCTTAATAGTAGGATGATTAAGTTGCCTATATTGAACCCCTGAAATTTTTCAATGTTTGTTTTCCAATTGTTTTATATATTATTATTTTTTTTTTATGAATTATTATTATTCACTGTTCCTTACGCGTTCAAACACTGAGTATTATATTTTTACACTTTAATACCAATTATTTCGCTGACAATGTAATGCCATTGAATTGTCACGAAATATCTTTTCTTTATATCTTATAACCTGTGCATTTATTACAACATTGCAATTAAGAGGACGCAATACCGAAACTAAAACTAAAACTAAAAATACTATATTTTATACATATATTTTTTTTTATACTAAGGTTTATTATATTTATATCAATGTAGTTATATTTTAGTAAATTACTGTACTCTAGTAAATTTCGCTAGCCCATAAAAGCAGCACATTACTTTCTAATTTAATTAATTATTTTTGTAACAGAACATGTAAAAAAAATTCTAATAATATGGCCATCTGAGTAGATTTAGAGTAAAAATACTTATTACCAAAATTTTAAAAGAGAAGTATACAATTAGACGTAAGAAGTTCAATTTTTGATATATTAATCCTACAGAATTAGAAAACAAATCGTATAAGTTATTAATTTTTATTTGATTGATAAATATGTAACCTAATTAGTTGATTGAATTATTATTTGATTGAAAATTAAACAAAAATTAGGTACCTACTAATAGTTAGTGTTAGAACAAATTCAAAAATATAATTTTATTTAGTTAACCTATAATGAGTGATAAAAATATGGAAAATTATATCACTATTACATTTTGTTTAAGTTTAAACATAAACACTCGGCAAGTATTTTGTAAAAGTCCTTTGTACTATTATTATTCAAATATGGTACCTTTGGTTGTACGGTTCATGGACACTATTATAATATTAAATTTATAGGATTCGGGAGCGGAATTGCGAAAATTATACACATTTTTTGAAATTATTTTTTTTTTTTTAATAAATAAAAATTAGTTTGAATGCAATGATGTTGCATACTGATATATTGGAAGACGATTTTAAAAAAGTGAGAAGGTCGATTTTGGATGTTCCTCCTTCGTCAATTCGGTCCTTGGAAAAATTAGTGGTTTATTATAATTAAGATTCAATGATATTGCATTAGAAAATACGATTCTGAGTAAAACTCAATATAATACAATATAATATACTGATAGATCGTTCTATAAGTTTACCACGTAAGTAAACTACCTATAAGAAAACTCAAAAATAATTTAAAGTACCTATGTTCAAAGTTGAATTAGTTATCATAAAAAACCCAAAATCAATTTCATCAAAATTACGATTTCTGTAAATTTTGACGTTTAATTTGTAAACAATTTTCAGGGGGGCAAAATTATAATTTGCTCCCCGATATATTTATCGGGGGTCGAATGCCCCCTCTACCACTTCAGCTCCGGCGCCATTGGTTATACAGTTATTGTGTATAGACTATAGATAAATAGTATTATTGGTATATATTTAAAAACAATAAAACGATTTCCATATTAGTGATCAGTATAATTGAATAATTATTGTGTTAAAAAAATTGTAGTAGTGAGTAAAATTAAATAAAGGTGTTATAAGGGAGGAGAAAAAATGGTAAAGGAGATATTTCACAAACTATCTACTAAAATATGTTTGGTGTATAAATTTGGGAACTTACCTCCTTCTGAGCGGGTGTGGTAATCAATGTCTATTAGATAACTTTATATTTCTGGATATTAAAGGTAAAGTGGATTTACTATTATATTGAAAACGAAATAAATAATTAACACTTTTAATTAATTTGTTGAATAACACAAAATACAAAATACCACAGTATTAATATATTTAAGAATTTTATTATTATGTCAAATATTATATTTATTGTAAATTTAAGTTATTTAATATCAAGAATCCGAGTGACAAAGTAACAGCGTGAAAATTACATTTGAGACAGAGTGCTGGACTGGACAAATTTACCCTTTTTGTAAGGCTTTCTCTGACTCAATGGTTATTAATTATTTCATCATTTTTTGATTATATATACTGTGGTATTTCACATTTCTAACTTTATTTGTTAATAAATGTCAATTCCATATAAATGCATTTACATATTATTACAAATATTATTTTAGATTTCCAATAGTCTGGATGTTAACAATTATGTGATGTTAAATTAATAAAAATTAATCTATGACCGTGACATTCCACGTTCATATATTAAAATAAGTTGAATATTTTATCTATAATATTATTTTGGTAATATTCAGAATAACTAAAGAATACAAAATATACAATAAGTTTATGGCAAGATATGAATGATTAAAGTTAATTGTATACGTTTAAAATAAAAATATGGTATTAATTAATATTTTATAATTTAGTATTTATTATTTAGTAATTTAGTATTTTATAAATATTTTATGGGTGACGTGAGTATTTCCTATTAAAAATTATGTTTTCGTATATTTGTGTGTTATGTTCTCTACTCAGGTTCTTTTTGGATTCTATATATAAAACATAAATTAAATATTAATTTCCATTATGTCTATTTATCATTGTATATTTTAACATACAATTTTAAAAATAGGTGTTCTATTCCGATTAAAAAAGTTACAATATCGAAATCAAAATCAAAACTGAAAAAAATTGGAAACGGATAACCAAACACAAACGACATCGGAAAAAATAGAATATCAAAAATCAAATCGAACCAAATTATTTACGGTGTAATTGACATAAAATAAAAACGGGAAATTTTACAAAAGTAACTATATTTTTTAAATTTTATATTATTAAAGTTCTATATAATACGAATATTTTTGATTTAAAAGAAAAATGGTAAAAACAAAATTTTTAAAATCGTATTATTTATTATTTTATACCCGAAAAAGAAAAAAAGTTATTAAATTATATTTGAATAATAAATATATTAACTATAATAACACGATTAGTTTACTTGGCTTAATAGGTATTTGATTCGAACAACTCTTGATTACCTTACATCAAATTTATAATAAATTCGTGCACTCCCAGCCTCAACATATTTAGTACTGACCCATACTACGAGATGATATATTATATCCACTATTGTTTATAGTGTTATCAAAATTGGAATACAATTTATTTGATTTATTATCGGCTAAAACAGTGCATTAAATATACTTGACAAAATACAACATTTTAGAGCCAGACCATCTACTATTGTATTCTATTCAAGCCAAATAAAAAAAATTCTCGCAATACTCAATATAAGAGGTAAATAAGTATATTGCTATAATAAGATAATCTATCAAGAAATATATGACATGCTAAGTAATATAATGCACTTCCCTAGTGTCTATAATAAAAGAAAATAAATAGTACATAGTATACATACTCAAACCTAATATTGACATAAACCTAGCAGAATTTACACTAAGACAATTACTAACTAATCTTATAATATATATATAAAAAAAATGAATCTCTAAATCTGTAATATCTGCTATCTATATAATATAGACTAAATAGTTATAATAAATTTAAATTGGACATATAATTTATCTAACCTATACTAACATATTTATAGAAATAATAAAAGTTACATATCAATTGTGCAACAGACTAATATTTTATCAATCTGATTTCTAAGTTATTGCTTCAGTAACTTGTTATTGGTTTTATATTATAAATCTATACATTATAACTCATATAAAGTTCTCTGAGAACACAATAAAATAATATTTCATAAATAATATATCAATGACAAGAATGCTATATACTAAATTTAAAGGTTTATCATATTTGGGCAAATAATTATACATCTCATATATGTAATATAATAAAAACAAAAATATTTTATGGGCTAGAGGGAGAGGCATATGACAAATTTGAAATATAACTAAGTATTGAACTAGAGAAATAATTATGGTCGGTCGTATATGGTCTAAAGTTCTAAATAATATATCACTATATATTCATTACAATTTGCCATGAGGTAATAATAAAATGACAAATACAGTGTTAAAAAATATTCCATACTTATAATATTATTTTGTAATTATAACTTAAAGAACTACTAAAATTTTAAATTCGACTATTATAGACAAATCACTTATGCATACTTGTTTGATTATAGTTATATTCATAGACACAACTAGAAATCAAATTTTAGGAGTGCTAAAAAAATTTTAAGACGTGCTAAGCACCCCCCAGCTCTCACCTTATTATGCCTATTTTTATATTAAGTACATGCCTTATTTCATCGATGTTTGATTTATAAATTTAATAAATTTATATCAAAAATTTTATGACTTGTAATTTTAATATTGTGTGACTTTTTATGATTTATAGCATTTTATTTCTACAAATAAACCTGAATTTATGAAAATTTAAACTTATTAAATTGAAACTTTGTTTTTTTAATCGTAAATAAAAAAAATATATATTTATCTTAAATTTAATTTAATTATACTAAATTTAATACTTAACTTTTGGAACCGCCTTTGGCTTTACAAACTTACTCCCGCAAAAGTTGTCAATAGATATCTTAGATAAGGGATCTATAATAATACAAAATCTAAATTTAAAAAAATATTTAAATTGTGAAGATTCAACGAATTCATTAATTATTGCCGGAATTAAAATACAAAATTAATACCTACCATGTAAATTACATTATATTTTATGCGTTTCTATATATATAAATATATATATATATATTTTATCAATTTTTAATTCGAAATAGCCGTTTTGAAGATTTGTATTTAAAAAAAAAAATTGTGTTAAAATTTATTTTTAAAGAGTTAATTTATCTTTATTTTTTTTAAAGTTAATGAAAATATAATATTTTAAATACGATACATTAATCAGTAAGTATTTATATTTTAAATTATGAATAATATTATATTTGTATTATAATACTAAGGTTATTTATAAAATACTTATATAAAATTGCAAATCTTTAATTTGAGGAATCAAATTATAATTAATAAATAAAAAACAAGGTATAGCAGATTGGTAGTTTAATAATGATTATTACCAACTTAATTTTAGATTTTGAACAAAGCTAAGAATGTATTAGCTTTACAATAAGCTTTACATAGAGATTTAAATTTTATCAAAAAATGATTAATATTTCCTGAAATTTTGGGTTAAAAGGTTTGAAATATTAAAGAAGTTTAATTATAAACTACGTAAAATATTAACGATTAATGATGTTTTTTTTATGTGACACTTTTTTGGGTAAAAATAATGAAAGTAGTAACGTCTAATAATAGTAATATCTAATTATGTTAAAACTAAATTACTTGAAAAGACTAGGTGCGTAATTTTATAAATAATAAATTAATTCAATTTCGTTGGGTCCCAAAGCTAACCTTGCATACTTAAAAAAATTATACTTCTTTCCTTAAATACTTCTTTCATCTGATATTTTTCTTTCTATTCATAAACTTTTTTTCAAGACCTGGCAATCAAAATTGTCATCCCTTCCACCCAACCATGCTTCGTAGCATATAAGTATCGCTTCTTCCATTCTTCCCACGCCATGATTTTACTATGTTCCTTAACCAAGACATCATATTGTATATTTTTCTCGTCTTTTTTTATCTTTTTATAATAATTGTTATTGTGTTAAAATGTTTTAATAAATAAAAGCACTATAAAAAAAATCTTTATAACATATTAACTTTTTGGAAATATACATACTGTTTTTAGATTTTAATAACTTATTTATGATAGCTTTTAAATACTGATACGCATATGAATCTATAAACAAAAAAGTATATAAAATATTTAAATTTAGATTTTAATCTAAGTCACTATTACATTAATTATATCTTTATATATTAATTATATATCTAATTTTAATAAAAAAACAATTATTATTATTTCGATGCGTTTAATTGTATTTAACAATACATTTTGGTTAGTACACATTTATTTTGTATACACATAAATATATTATAATGTATTATCACATATTATAATTGTGGATTTTAAAAAATATTTAAACTCCCAAATAAACATTAGGGTTTACTAAAAATCCAAATATAAAACAACTACCAAATTAAAAATTGTTGTGATATGTATTTTATATTCGGGCAAAGCAAGTAATGTATTAGTTTCACAATGTTTTAGATTCTGAGCGAAGCTAGGTATTTTTAGTAGAAATAATTCACCGATTACTACGAACATGGTATGCTATCAAATAAAAATTGCATTAAGTTGATAATTTGTTTAGTTCATTTTTCAAGAGAAGAAAAATTGCCAAAAAATGGTGGGAATCGACAAAATTACGATTTTTATTATTTTAATTTTTTTTATTTCGTAATACCTAATTGAGTTTTGATCGTAGGGACTTTTGAGTTTTCACATAATTAATATACATACGTAGTAAAATTTTGGAATTAATTATTTGATTTTCTGGCTAAGTATAGAGCTATGAAATTTCTTTCAAAAATTTTTTATATTAACTGTCATTTTGGGTTTATCAATTTTAAAATTTTAGGCAAGCCTAATCATATGAAATTTAAAAATAGTTTAAAAATCCGGTCTAAATTTTTTTTTCTAAGTTTATAAATTAAAATATTTAGTAGCATTTATACTATAATATTTTGCATTTTTAAAAATCTGTTTGCATGATTTCGGGTAGAAATAATGTTCCAACTACCACGAATGGGGTATGCTTACGGTAGCAAATAGCATCTTGTTGGTACTTTATACAGCTCATTATAAAAATTTCTTAAAAAGTTTTTCCACATAAAAGAAATGCTACCAAAAAATTACGGAAAAACAGCAAAATTTAAGGAAATCGTAATTTTGACGATATTGATTTACATTTTTTCATGATAACTAATTAATTTTGAACATAGGTACTTGTTTAATCAATATTATCATGAACGCACTCTATTCTTATAAAACGTTATCATAGATAATATTATCTTTATTATCTATGAATTTTATAGGTAATATTATCATTGTATCACAATATCACACAATTGGGTTTGACTTGGATGCTTCAGTGACTAATAGCGCTTAAATGCTGTTTGTTTTGGCGCATCATAATGACCATACTACAACTGTGACATCTTTATTAGTTGTTATTAGTTATGACGTCATTAATTGGCGCTCGCAAACGCTTATTCTAGCGTGGTAATGCAGTGTGAGCGTGGTGCTGATTGTTACGATAACTACGTAAAAACACTAAAAATTGTTTCTAAAGTTTATGTTCGTTACATTATATTGTTCACTAGCAAAGGGCATATGGATTAAGTAATTGTAGTACGCATTGGGTGTACACGAAACTCCTTTTATGGGAGAAACAATTTCTTAACATAAATTTCGATAATTGTATTATTTGCCTTTGGCAGATTTATAAGCGTAAGCGTTTTAGTAGTATACAGTTGACACCTTTTGGCGGACAACCTAACCTGGAAAGAAGACTTTGAAATGATCTATATTGTACAGAGAGATTCGTTGATTATAACTATAATTAATATTATCCATAAGTCATAGGTGTGCACAGATATTTTCCCCCAGTAGTAAACTTTTTGTTCTACTAACTCATAATTAAAAATGAGATCCTAGGTGGTTTGGAAGACTAAAGCCTCCCAAATATCTTCTTAGCCCCTCTTAATAATAATTTATTTACTATATGAGTAAAAACGCAAAGGAAAACTTATATTAATATTAAAAACGTTAGAAAAATATCTATAAAAAATATCAGTATACCGGTAATTGCCTAAATATCGCTTGAATGGTATTCCGTATTACCGGGTAATACCGATAACAAGTGTAATATCGAATTAACCGGTTAACATCGAAATAATTATTATATTTACTAATATAAGAAATGTATAACTAAGAAGTTACAGTACGAAAATATATCGTAATTATTAATTAAATAAAAGTGGGAAGGCCGATTGTGGACGTTCTTCCTTCGTCCCTTCGGTCCTCGGAGAAAATAGTGGTTTATTATAATTATTAAAATTTTAATGATATTGCATTAGAAAATACGATTCTGAACGAATCTCAATATATTGCAATATTTTATAGTGATAATTCATTCCAAAATTTACCACGAATGTAAATTACATATGTAAATATGCAAAATAAATTTTAAATCCCTACGAACAATATTCAAGGAGTTATCATTTCATGATAAAAATTGTCAGTCACGATTTTCAAAATATTTTGTAAATAGATTAAATAGTATAAAGTAGGCTTCTATAAAAATATTCATACCGTTAAATCAAAAATTGCAGGTAATATTGATTATTTTTGGAAAAAATTCAAAGCTTTATATTTAGCCGAAAAACAAACTAATCCTTTTTAAAATTTTACTGAACATAAATATTACCTATAATAGTACTCAAAAAAATTCTCTATGATCAAAACTCAATTAGTTATTACGAAATAAAAAATAAAAAATGACGAAAATCGTAATTTTGCTAATTTTTTGGTAGTTTTTCTTCTCCTAGGAAAAACGTTAAAAAAATTCGAAAAATGAGCTTAATAATACCAAGAGGACACGATTTGCTACCAAAAGCATACCCCACTTGTGATAATCGGACAATTATCTCTATCCCAAAAAATGTTTTAAAACATAAAAAAAAATCAATAAAAACATCTTTGTAGAAACAATACATTCTTCGCTCCGCTCAGAATCTAAAATGTAATGAATGTACCTTAAATAATTTATTATTAATGTGCGACCTTAATACCTATTGCCTATACCTCCTTGTTATTTGTTGTTGTTCTATTTTTGTAATTTGTTTATCGGTTAATTCCGTATAATATGTATTATAAGTATAGACTTTAGATACATAGAAGAAAAATAATAATCTTGTGTTCTTTGGAGTATTTATTTAAATATAGGAAATTAGAAAATATTTAAGATGTTCAAGATCACTTAAATTTTATAATATTAATTATAAAATTTATGATATTTTAAATACTTGAATACTAATGGTTTATGGAGTCATAAATAATACCATTTTGTTATTATTATACTTTTGGCAAATATTACAAAATAAGTATTATTATACGAAGCAAGAAAATAAATTACAAAAAAAATGGACAATGAAATATTGTTAGTAACCACGACAACAATAATATTATCACCATTGAATTTTAAACATTTAGGAATTTATTATTATTCATCTTTATAAGTAATAAGTTAATCTTAAATTAAATCTAAAGAAATACAATACAACTTTTTTTCTTGCGCTAATAAAAAATTGCCATCCGGGGCATCTGCCCCCATTGCAGGCCCCCCACCCCCCTTTCACAATTAACACAGCCATGGTTGAGAGCTTAGATCATATACTATGGATGGAGCAATAAACAAAATATTTGACGCCAAAATAAGTTGGTTACAAAAATTTCTATTGCGCAAGTGCAATACTAGTGCCGCCGAAATATGATAATGAATGACGAATTAGCGAACGTGTCATGTGATAAAAAATAAATATAAATATTAAAATAATATAATCTTTGGTGCAAGTGTACACATGCATGTGCTGTAGAACATTTAGCGACCAATAAGGTAGGTGATCCCGGTGACAATTATATTATACAAGTTTAGCTCAATCCATAGTATATGATCCAAGCTGGTGAGCGTGAGCACCATAAGCGTTTGAGCGGCCAAGACGAACGCACTCAATATATACGCTATAATAATGACGTCAGAAATATGGTTTATATGCTTAGGCATTCATATACTTAATAAAATGTTACTAATAAATCAATTTAATATACGTTAAAACGTAGATACCAATCTATAAATAAATCCTAACTCAGCACCCTAACCAAACCAAATCAGTATTAACTTACATAATAAGATTTTATCACAATCCAAATTATTATGACGAAAACATGAATCGTTACATTAATTCTTATCTATTGCAATTTCTTAATAAACCGCTTAAAATATAAATATAATATAGTTTTAGTACTTAGAAAAACTATAGGTTTTTATACAAACATCAAACATTATTATAAACTTAATAAAATCTGGGTTTAATTGTTATTTTTTTTTCCATATAACAATAATATTTAATAGTAAATATAATATCATTTGTAATAATCTTTTAATGAATTTGATTAATTTAACAGCATCATATTCAATTCAACATATCTCTTTTTTTATTAATGAATGTTGTCGACTTACCAATTTTAATAGGTTTATTATCTATTTTAAAGGATAATTTATGAATACTATTCACTAATTTTCTTAAAAACAAGATCATACGAAATTAATTGTTTCTCTAATGCACATTTTTTGCAAAAAAAATGTATAATATCTTAAATACTTATATCAATATTTATTTAAATTCCGTTGATAGCTACTTTTTCTTTTTTTCAATTAAAAAAAGTAGTAGAAATTTAATAATCATAGAGCAGAATAAAATAGTATTGTTAATAAAACAATTGATTTTTTCGGGAGGAGTCTGACAACATTTGCAATAATTATATTGTTACCAGAAGAATCTCAAAGATTATATTTTTTAATTTTACCAGTCTCGGAGGAAGCTCTTTCATAGATGGATGAAGAAGATTGGGATTTTCGTGTTAATGGTTTATTAAGCCGTTGTGTTGAGGTATTTATATGACAAAATGGGGTTGAAGATGTCAGTTAGATAATTTTAAATAGATCATTTTTGTTAATAACTAAAGATGCCTGCACTTCATGTAACCTCAATATTAGGGAAATAGAAAGTTTTAAATTATGTTTGAAGAATCTATTTTGGATTTGATCTCTCCATATTAATGGAATAGTTGTTTGTAATAAAACTAATAAATTCCTAAATACAAATATAATATAAAAATGTAAGACTAATTTATGTTTTTTTAATGAAAATTACATGAATTAAATGAAGGAATATATTACGACTACCGAATTACGATACTATTAGTTTATGTCATTAACATATCATCTTTGACTGTTTAAATGTATCGATAAATATTTATATACGAAGAGTAGGTATATTTAAATATTGTACTTGCAGGCGTTAGAAAATAATGCGTTGAAGATTTCTTGTTTTGTCCAATTTTTTTGCTCTAAGAATCAAATATTAAGTAAATTAACATAGTGTAGAATGCATTTAAGGATTTATTATTAATAATTAGGCCTATTTAACATTTGATATTAGTATTTAGTTTCTACTAACCTCCGTCGTTAAATGTGTCATTAATATTTGCTAAAAACGATAACTGTATATTAAATCATTGACCATTATGTAAATAAAAACAACTTCGCCATAATATGATGTATCAATATAATGATAATCAATAATAATCAATAGGTTGTTATAATAATAATTATATCATTCTAATTCGTATTATTTTGCTTATTCTAATTCTGTTTATTTTAGTGGTACTTTTTAGTACTCTATTAGTACCTATTGAGTTTAATCTAGTTATTTAAAAATACAATTTATAATAATGATATATAATATGTATTATTTATTTATATATTCTCGTATACTTACACAAACATTCTTTAATATTATTAAAAAAAAAAATCAAAAGTTGTTTTAAAATGTATGTTTTTCGTAACTTTATCATTGTATTCTCGGAATATTTTAAATAATATGGCTTTATTTAAATATAAAGTTATGTAATTTATATTTCTATACATAATAGTTATTTAAAAGTACTCAGTTACTTTTATCTTATATAGATACTTATCTCTATGAATGTGGAGATAAGGTGCACATAGGCACCGAGTATGAGTATATTATCGACCCCGGTGGCGTATTTTGCAAATGTAGGTTCACGCAGAACCACTCTGCTCTGATTGGTACGTTTGAATTTATCGAGGTTTTGTTCATCATTTTAGATTATCAATTTTATTTTAATTTACACAATATTTTTTTGTAATATTTATACCTTTTTGTAAAGTTTTTTATTTATTTTAATTAAACAATGCAATATATAATTTATTAAATTAAAAATATTGAACAAATTAATTTTTAATATTAATGATAAGAAAAATTGTTGTCATATAAAACTCATCACTGAATTTGTAGTGCTCAATCTATTGACAATAAAAAGTGGGAATGTCGATTTCGACGTTCTTTCTTCGTCACTTTGGTCTCGCAGAAATTAGTAATTTATTATAATTAAGATTTGAATGCAATGATATTTCATTAGTAAATACGATTCTGAGCGAAACTTAATATAATACAATAGATTATAGTGATAAGCGGCTTCAAAAGTTTACAACGTGTGTTAACTATGTGAATACTCGAAAAAATTTTAAATACCTACGATCAAAATTTCATAAGTTACCATAGATAATCTATAATCCATTTCATCAAAATTACGATTTTTGTAAATTTTGCAGTTCTTGCATCATTTTTTGGAAAAAAAATATTTTAAAAAAATTAAGTAATGAGTTTTAGAAAGTACCAACAACATGCAATTTTCTACTGAAGCAGTTGTAATCGGACCATTATTTCTACCCGAAATCAAGCTCTGACTTTTAAAAACACAAAATATCATAATATTCAATTCTACTTTATATTTAAAATAAGAAGGTTAAAAAAAAAATTAGAAGTCTGGATTTTCAAAATATTTTGTGAATATATTATTATAAGCTTCTATAATATGGTCCAGCCGATAAACCCTAATATTTGACCAATGTACATACTTAAAACAATTGTCAAGTCCATGGGAACAAAACTCAATTAGTTATCAAGACATACAAAAAAATTTTAAATAACGCATATCGTAATTTTAACGATATTCTGCCATTTTTTAGAAATTCAAAAAATGAGCTTAATAATGTATATTTTTAGGTGCAAAAAAATTTAATCATTTAACTATTTAGTATGCTTGTACTGATAATTGATATACATATAATACATAGTTATAAAAAAAATGTAACATAGACATATTATGTTAGATTTCATTACACAATTATATAAAGAAATTTATTTAAATATAGTTAGATTATTTACTTTTATTCTGACAAAATGTATGAGGGAGAAGTATTACATCTAAAAAATAATATACAATTAAATGTGTTTCATTCAGCACTTTACATGTATTTTATTATTAATTTTTATTAAAATTTAAGGTTTAAATGGCTTTTGAGCCATATTGAAATGAATGAAATATAATGCAAGCCCTTATCAAACTATATTCTACAAATGATACATCGATACATCATTCAATACTATACTAAATTTTAATAAATATAAGTATAATAAATAATAATATAATTTAACATGGTATGAAATAACGTTCCCGCGGTCAGAATTGCGATTTTCAACCAACGTTAATATGCAAATTATTTTTTATTATATTTCTATAATATACATAGAAACGTGTATAATTCCAAGAGAGATACTATTAAGTAACATAAAGTTGAAATTAAGAAATAATGCTAACAGGATAGACTTTAACAATAACGTGTTCCATTTCCTTCTACTATTTTCTGTTTAACTTTTCTAATGTTCAATATAAGCCATGGAGGATTCATAAATACATATAAAACACAAACAATTTGTAGGAGAGCAACTAGAATATTTTGGGGGACTTAGCACTCAAAGCCCCTCCCCATTTTTGCGTGTGTATATGACGTAATAGGTATGTTTTCATTCATTCTTCGTTCATTTACATTGAATTCCATTTTTCTAGACTTTTTTACCGGGTACTTCTTTGCTCGATATTCTATCATCCATCCATTGGTATGGGCCTTTATTAATAATGATTTTTTAATATTTCAGTCATTATCCGTTCGTGTATTAAAAATACTCGTACGTTTCCGAAATATTAAACGGCGAAAAATATTCACCAATATTCTTTGCGCTTATGTATTACACGGTGTTTCAAAATTACCCAGAAATATACATTCCTTATTTTTACTTTACGTGATTTAATAATTCGGGAAAATACGACCTGGTGTATTCCGTTCAAGTCTTAATATTTTCCGTGTTTTTATGATCCAGATTTTTCTTTCCCGTGTTTTTATCATTCATTACAATTGTATTTCGGAAAATTTTGGTGTCCCAATTAAAGCACCAATTGTTGGTTGTTTGGTACGAGTCATTTCTATTATTTTATAACTGAAGTTATTTTTTATCGTTGAAGATCACCTACAAATATTGGCTTTCCGTCGAAGTTACAAAGTATAACTAATAGGAAAGATATTGTCAGTGTCGCAGTATCGTTAACAATAAGATAACTAAGAATTAAAAAATATATATTTTATTATTACGTACATACTTACCATAATTATAGTTCTTGTATATAGTAGAATAGAACCTATAAATTAAAACTAAAAAAAAAATGTATAGGAAAATGTTTTACATTTTATTATTCATATTTAGTACAATAATATAAGATTTAATACAAATTTTATAATCTTAATATATATTTTGAAAATATTTAACTAAAATTAGTGTATCTAGGACATATAAAAAATCTTTGAGAATAATATTTTGATAACCAATAAAGATTTATAAAAGTTTATATTCCATTGTATTTAATATGTTTGAATGTTAATAATATTAAAATCATTTTATTATTTCTAACTTACCATGTTCTTTACTCATTTCGAATGCTATATTTGACACTAATGGTTCCAAGTAAGTTATAAATATTTAGTATTTTAGATTTTGAGACGTGCGAAGAATGTATTGGTTTAATATGAAGTGATGTACTTTAATTATATTTTTTATGTTTGCTCGCATTATTAGGACAAAAATAAAAGTTGATTACCACAAGTAGGATATTCTATCTGTAGAAAATATTATCAATTTGGTACCTATTTTAATTAGATCATT
>CM023357.1:7279018-7343289 GCA_013282895.1 Eriosoma lanigerum | reverse complement strand
TATTATATTACCACAAATAGGATATTATTTCTGTAGAAAATATTATCGATTTAGTACCTTTTTTTATTAAGCTCATTTTTCAAATTTCATAAATAGATTTCTATGTGAAATTGAATACGATCGAAAAATAGTTAATAAACCAAAATATTCGTAGAAACTACATTTTTAACGAGACTAAAGGTTCGTTGTTTATGACAAAATATATGTCGATCACATTTTCAAAACCGAAATAGAATTATAAAACATTGTATACTATTTTTTTATACAATTTTTGAAGGTTTATAATTTTATAATTGTATTGTTCATAACTTACCAAATGTTTTAATTATAGAGATAGTATTATTTCTTTCTATAAATTCCAAATATGTAAAAATATTTAAATATTTAGAACTTGAGTGAAGTAAAGAATATTATTAATGTATGAGTTTGATAATGATGTGTGTGTTCTTTAATTACTAGTAAACTTTTTTCAGGGTGGAGTTAATAGTGCAAGTATAAAAAATTAGGTTTTCCTTTTGAAGAAAATTGTATCTAATTGGAACGTTAAATAGCTAATTTTTCGAATTCTTTAAATAATTTCTCCGACATTAAAAAATCTACCGAATAGTGTTGAGGAAAATATAATTTAGACAATCTTAAATACTTCTTGATTGTTAATGCAATTATTAATGTATGGCCATGTGTCCTACTAACTAATATTTCTGTCTCACATTATTTAATAAATAAATAACATTTGAAACAACATAATTTTAGTATACGATATGTTTAAATGAGTTTTTCTCAAAATCATTTTTTAAAATACAATATCAGTGTATTCGAATATAAATTGAAAAAGAACATAATATAACTTCACCACTAACCACTGCGAGGTTCGATGGAGATACGCCTAGAATTAACCTTCCAGGTTATTTTAAATACGTGTGTAAAATAAATAATAGTATATTTTTACAATTATGAACAAATTTGTATAGTTTCGGTCCCTTTATTATGTAATAAAATTATAATTAAAATTTTAATTTTGAGAATTTCTCCTCATAACTAAATATGTATTATTCAATCCTTTTATATTATGACTTCATAATTTTTTCCCCCAAATTGAGGGGCTTTAATGCAAAACGTACTTTTTCCATTTTTCTAATTTTTCAGTAGAGCATGTTTTTAGTTTTGATAATTTTTAAACGATGTAGGCCATAATCCATGATTTTAAAAAAAACTAAAAAATATATTTAGTTTGTTTTTTAGTTTATTTGTATACATTTTATTTTTTTTAATGCGTTTTTTAAATATTTAAAAATATTGGTTTTTGCAAAACGGACTTTTTCCGGAATAAGTACTTTTTGAATTAATAATGGAAAAAGGATGTTTTGGAAAAAAAAATAACAATTTTAAACAAAACGTGCTATTTTCGGAAATGGACCATTTTGAATAAAACTGTAGTTTTCAATATCAATTTTCTTCGGGAAAAACAACGTTTTGGTAAAAAATAATGATACCATTCGATTCTACATACAATTTACCATCAGAATCAATGTATAACTCAAAATTCTTAAAAATGGAAAAAGTACGTTTTGCATTGAAGCTCCTCAATTATAAAAGTATAATATTTTTAATTTGTATAAATGTTTAAGTTTACACTGTTTTTACGTACGTTGACAATCTAATTGTTCAAGATTTTCTCGGACTATAAAGAGAAAAATTTTTTTTGCAATCATTAATAGTTATATTTTCACTATTAATTTAGCCATGTAGAACGGGATAAAAATGCTCCTTTGGTACATCATGCTTGTCGAAAGGAGTAATAAAAATAAGTTTTTGTCAGACTGACAGAAGGTGTAGAATTAATCAAATTCAATGATATTATAATACCAATGAATACTTAATTTCATAAATATTAAATTACATTTTTTGTAATTCTTGAACTCATTAGACACAAATAATTTTATTTATTAATTAATATTTTTACTTATAACCGTATAACTTATAACGAAGGAGGTATGCTCTCTTTTGGAATAAAGTATAAGTTACAAATATTTTGTAAATAAAAAAAAAATTGATCGAAAAAATGAGTGTAGTAAGATAAAAGAATCATTCTGTAAACACATACACACAGTGGCGTATCCATGGGTGGGCTGAGGGGGCTGTAGCCTCCACCCGAAATTTCAGGAAATGTAATTAATTTAATAATATATAGTATATAATTATAATCTAAATAAATAAATATAATTAAATAATATATAATATGTAGCGTTGCGTTACATGTATACTGGAACCGTAAACTTTAGTGCTTATTTTCTAAATCTTTGCTTATCTGATGCTGGTAACACAGAAGTCATTCGTAATTCGTTTAGTATTTTTTCTCAGTATTGTTCTTTTTTCCATTCCTCAGCAAAGACAACGACAATTTAAAAAAAGTAAAATTCAAGAGATATTACCTAAAGCTCAATCGTTTAAATTAAAGTCTTTATGAGAAACTCGGTGTGTTTTACTCCATGAGGCTGTAATACTGTTTAAAGAATTTTTAGAACCAAATGTTGCTGCTCTTGAATAAATACAATGTGATTCTTCAAATAGAACAGTTAGTTTATTAAATAGCATCTGTAATTTTAACTTTTTAGTCTCTTTCTGCGTATCATCTAAATTGTTAAGTTATACGTATAATTTATCATAATACTTACAAAGTAAAAATATCGATCTTGTGAATGCCCTTGATAGAGTGAGTCAGGTAACAATTCAATTTCAAGTTTTAAGAGAAAATGCAACTGATAAATTTAATGAGATTTATGAAGAAGTAAATTGTTTAGAAAGTTGATTAAATTTCGAAGAAAATATGCCACGAATTTGTATCACTCAAAGAAACCGCCAAAATGTTCCTTTTTTAAATACTCAAGAATTTTATATGAGAACAGTTTTTATACCTCACTTAGATGATATACTTTCATCATAAAATGAACGTTTTTTATCACATAAAGAAATAATAAATTCTCTACACTACATTTTACCAAATATGATTGTAGATAAATCATATACAAACCTTAAACCAGCAGTTACATTTTATCAGGATGATGTAAAAGGGTATGATGACATTATAAAAGCGTAATATCAATTATGACAGTCAAAATGGAACTTGGTCGAATTTAAATCTCGGCCATTGACCTCTATTGAAGCACTACAGCAATGTGACTCAATTACCCAATACTTCCTGTTTCAACAGCCACTGCTGAGAAAAGTTTTTCAGCATTAAGAAGGTTGAAAAATTATCTTCGAAATACAACATCTGAATCACGGCTTGTAGGACTAACTCTGTTGTTTATTCATGGAGATGTAAATATTACTGAGATAGTATTAGAGATGTCTTATTGAGATGGTACTAGATAAGTTTTCGAACAGCGGAAAAACTAGACGACTAAAATTAACAATCTGATATTCTGATTAATAATTTATTGTATAATTTAAATATAGTTTTTTTCTGTAATGTAATATGTAACTGATCAGTCCCTCCCCCAAAAAAAATTCCTCGATACGCCTCTGCATACACAACTCAAAACAAATTCTAATTAATGATGTTAGATGGTTTTAAATTATTTAGTCGGTGTCTAAGTATACCTTATAATTTGGAGGCCCGGGAGGAAATAATGTGAAAGCGGTTCCCTTCCTGTTTTCGGTTCAAACAAGAAAAAAAACATGCTTAATAATACTTTATGCTCTCAGCCTTAACATATTTCGTTAACAACTTTACTATATACATAGTTTATTAAAAGTCCTATTGTGTTTTAACGAGAAAAATTGTTTTTTATATCAATTGTTTTTTAATAGCTACTTAAATATTCATTAGTAATAGATTATTATTACAAACTTACAATCACGCAAAACTGGTATTAAAAAATTCAAATAAATAAACAATTTGTATATATAATTACAGTAATGAAATAAACGTAAATAATTATTAAATAAAATAGGAATACATATTATCGTATTGTTAATACATTATAAATATTAAATACATATTCAAACTCATTAAATAATATATATAATCAAAGTTTTGTATAAAATTTTTACTTAATTTTTATTTAAATTAAAAAAAACACTACATACCATTACAAACAAAAATAAATATTACACAATTTGTAGCTTCCTGGAATCCTTTGTAAAATCACACTCGTTTAAAAAAAAATGCAATTCTTTATAATATTTATATTTATTATTTCCACACAATGGTGCAAGAACATGTTTATACTGTTTGTATATATTTTTAATAAAAAATGAATAAAAGTGTATTTTAAATAAGTATTTGAAAAACAATTCCAAAAAGAATTTCTAAATTTAATTTTAAAATGTTAGTGATTGTTCAACGTATTAACGACATCAATAGGTTAGGCCTAATATTTCTAGGTACTAACCTCATGTGTCATTTTTTTTTTTGCTAAACGACGAATCATTTCATTATTGCCGAAACCTTAGATCATTAAATACTATGGATAGAGGCTATACCTATCTAAGAAGCCCATGTATTTAATTTAATGTCAACATATTTGAAATTAAACGCACATTGTTATACAATATAATATATTAATTTGCATAAATATTTTGTTTTGTTATTTGTTATACGTACTTTAATATTACGTATTACCACGAGTACATAATTTCAAACAATCAAAATAATACGCATGCGCATTAACAGCTTGTGCTATAAACGTGTTGGCATAAAAAAATATGCCTTATGGCCACATCTCTACATCCATTTTACAATAAAATGTGTTTTCGTTATTATTTTAATTGTTTGTATGTAACCACGTTATTGTAATTTTATGCTCTTGTCGTCTTTGTTAGTTTTTTTTACATCGACGCACCTTTTTCTTATCGTTGTTTATATTAATTGTACTTATCCATCCATTTTGTTAAGTTAACATTAACATTATTAGTATAATATTTGGTTACACAACGTTATACTCAGAGGCATATTTAAGAATTTATAAAGGGAGTTCAAATTTTTTTCTTGGAAGCTTTCATGACGCCAAATCTTCTCTCATCACAGTTTTATAATATAAAAAAATGAAAATAAACATGTTTTGTATCTGTATACATACATAAATATAAAATAGGGAGCAAGATAATATTAATGGCAATTTTTTTTAGATTCTAAACAAAACGAGGAATGTATTGCTTTTCCAATTTTTTTTTTTATGTCTAAAAACATTTTGTTCGTGTATAAATAATAGTCGGATTACTACGAATAGGGTATGATTTCGATAACAAATTGTATCAAGTTAGTATTTTATTTAGATCATTTTATAAATTTTTTTTATGTGATTGTGTTTAACAAATAAATTGTTATTTTAAGCAAAATTAATTGATTTTACTTGTCGAGAATATGAAAGTATAATATTTGAAATAACATACCTCCAAAAGCATGCAGTAACGTTTCTAAATATTATATATTATAGAAATATAAATTAATGAATAATACCATATCATTAGAATATTACATAAATTATTTAATTTTTCATCTTACCTTCACATTTTAAATAATCCATAGATTCGACTAATAAATTTAAAAAATAAAATAAATTATCATATTGTCAAATTTAATTTATCAAAATATATTATAGAATATTATGAATCGTGTAAGACAATTTTTTAAATTTCAATAATTCTTATACAATATTATAACCTATATAAAATAAATCATTTAATCTTATTAAATATATATTTACCATAATAAATACTATTGATTAAAATATATACAAATAGAATTGATATGACAAAACCATTTTTAGCAAAATTCATGTTGAATATAAGTTAATAAAAAATACTATGTTGATACCTTTACTGATTAGTCTTTATACTAAATATGTAATAATATTATACTCCTATATATTAATTTACACCGATATAGTTCCGATGTAGTTATGTTTATTTGTTTATTTCAAGCGCATTCCTTACATAGGTTATACTACTTGTACATTTGCCAAACATATTTATTTTAACAGTTGATCAAATTAACAAATCGATTCACTGCAGTGCTCTCGATGATAGAATTTATAATTTATACAACAATACTTTTACGATAATATTTCAGCGAATATTTTATCAAAATAATTTTACACACCATTGCTGCCAAATATTTCAATCCGACGCCACATTTGCAATACCTGTATTTTTGTAATAATTTCCAATACAAATAGAGTTCCGGGTATTAGTAGCTGAAGCTCTTTCTTTACCTTTTCGGGAAGGCAAAGGATAATGATTTTGATATCCTTGTCCTAATAACCAACGTAGCTGATAATTTTAGTTCCATAATTACAATATAATATAAAATATAATGTAGCATTTATTTTTTATGTCGAATTATATTGTGTTATGACATAACTAAAACCTAATAGTTTGATATGTCAAAGTTTAGATTGTTAAATCTACATAAATGTTATTAAATCCATATAAAATGATTTTAGACTATGAGCGAAGCGAGCAATATATTAGCAAAAGATGTTTTTTAAATGTCTAAAGAAATTTTTTAATGATAATATAATAAAATATAATAAATATAATAAAATAATAGTCGGACTACCACAAGAAAGGTTTGCTATCCTTTTAGATTCTGAGCGAAGCGAAGCAAAGCAAAGCTTCGTTTTACAAAGATGGTTTTTTTTTTTTTAAAAAAAATTTAAAAATAATAGAACTTAACATAATAATATTTCGCCAAGTAGATACTCAATACACAATACCTATGGTTTTTAGATTCTGAGCAAAGCGAAGAATTTTTTGCATTTAAATTTTTTTTTTTTTTTGAAGTATGAAAACACTTTTTTAGGTAGAAATAATGATCCAATTACCACAAGTTGGATATACTTTCGTTAGAAAATCGCATCTAGTTGGTACCTTATTTATTTTATTTTTCGAATTTCGAAAAAAGTTTTTCCTTGAATGGAGAAAAGCTTTCAATAAATGGTGAAAAATCGGCAAAATTATGGTTTCTGTTATTTATTATTTTTAATTTTGTGATAAATAATTGAGTTTTGATAGTAGGGGCTTGAAAATTGTTTTTAGCACTCACATAGACAATAAACAAGTATGTTTAAGTTATTTAATTTATAGTTAATATTAGTTAATTTTTTGGCCAAGTACTTAAGCAAGCTTTGAAATTTTTTCCAAAAATGTTTAATACTTCCTTCAATTTTCGGTTTATCGGTTTGAATATTTTATCGAAGTCTAATAATATACTACTTAATCTTTTTACAAAATATTTTGAAAATCGTGACTGATAATTAATTTTATAAGTTATTAAATTGAAAATACCCGAAAATCGGCAAAATAACCGTTTCATTATTTAAATTTTTTTATTTCATGATAACTAATTAAATTTTGGTCATAGGGATTCGAAACTTTTTTTGAGTATCAACATAGGTAGTATACAAGTGAGATGAAATTTTGGAATGAATTATTAGTATAGTATATTGTAATATATTAAATTTCGCTCAGAATCGTATTTCTAATTGCAATATCATTCCATTAAAATCTTAAGTATAATAAACCACTAATTTCTCCGAAGAACAAAAGGACGAAGGAGGAACTTCCACAATCTACATTCCCACTTTTTTTAAATTAGTACTTAAACAATGAGCTATAATATTACCCCTGATAGATTTTTAAAATCTAGTTAAAATATTCAAATTTTCTTTATAGCTATTATTCTATGCGAAATTTGATGATAGTATGATAAGAATTGTTTCCTTTATCAATAATTGATTAGATATTAAGATAATTATACATTTAGATATTTTTAAATGTATTTAAAAAAAATAAAAATAAATTATTTAATGCTATATTAGTAAGTTAATTTGGGTTACATATCTGAATTTTAGAGTTAAAAACATATTCAATTCAAATTAAATCAATTAATAGTACATATAAAAACATGATATAATTATTCGTATAATTATTGTATTTATGAAACTGATAAACAAAATAATAGAACTTTGTACAATCGTATTTCGCCACGTAGGTATTTAATACATATAACACATGTATTGTGCATTAAAAACTTGAATAAATTACTAATTTTTAGTCATATTTATGTGAAGTATTGTCATATTTATTGATCTGTTATAAAATACTCTATTCTATTTTACTATCTATATATAGAATAATTAATATTATATAATTTTTTAGTACTAATTAAAAGTATGATCATAAAATAACATAAGCTAAACTATAGTTATATAAATGACAAGTTTAATGTGGTGAAAAAATTTTGCTTTGTGTGCTTTAATTATATCGCGAAGAAGTCCGCAGTCAAATTTATATTGTCACACATCCACAAATAATGGCACTACTGCTAAATGAATACCTACTAATAATTCGTAAATAATATAAAAAGTATTTTCAACCTAATGTCTCTATTTTAGCAGAAAAGTCTAAATTCGCAAACAAAATGAAACAATTACCAAATACATAATAAAATGACAACATTTATCTATATCGTGTAATTTAACCAACACATTCACATTCATAAACGTAACTAGGGAGCTGGAGTTAGCCTCCTCCAAAATTACTCAGCCCCCTTAAAACAATTCTCAACTTTTTTTTAAAAAACATTTCTAAAAATTTAATTATTCGCACAAGTAATCAAATCAATTATTTATTGCAATATAAGCAACAATTATTAGTAGTGTAGATTCTACTTCATTTTTATACTTTAAAATATAGTTAGTACACTCAAATCAATTTTTCATTAGATTTTTCAGTTAAGTAAGTTATAAATAAAAAAAATGGCACAGTGTATAAAATATAAATAACATTAAAAATCATTAATAATATAAATGAAAATAACAGTAAAATGCGTTTTTTCAACTAAAGTACTATTATGTATATTTAGTTATTTTCCATGATAAAAAAAAGTATTTTTATGGGAGGAGTGAAATTGAAGCAGGTCAAGTTTTACACCAATTAGACCAATTTTATTTAATATTAAATCTATATTAGTATCTGACAACTTCATTTGCAAGTAATACGAAATCTCGTAATTATATTGAAAAATTGAGAATGATTTAAGTTTTTCGTATATTTGAAAATAATGTTATTTTGTTTCGCAAAATACATTAATGAAATTAGTTTTATAATATAATCTACATGGAACTGTATATGAATACGGATAACAATACAAAATAAAGTTTTATATTATTATAATACTAGAAAACAACATACCGATTTCGTTTTAATTAATAATATATATTTAATATTATAAATATATGGAAAAACTATATCAAATATATAATTTTTTATACAAAAATTATACGAAAAAACAATATATAAAATATAAATTTTGATGAAAATACTTTATAAAATGCATGTACTTTTATGTAAAAACTATAAATTATATTATGTATAATATATATAAAATAAATGGTAACAGTATATGACTCTCAGTGCTAGATTAAAATAAATAAAAAATGGAAACGTCAATTTAGGGTATTCCTCCTCAGCGGCGTATTTAGGAAATGTTTAAGGGGGGAGATGAAATAAAATTTAAGTACATCGGTGTGGGAAAGCCCCTACCCTAACAATACTAAATTACATTATATAAATACCACACATAAAAATAAATCCGCTACATTTTTATGTATGTAATTATAGATAATAATTACCTATATTTGTAATAATACCTACTAATAATAATATTTATTGTCAATTAATTGACATTGATCAAATCAACTATCATTTAGACAAAATTATAATAAAAGAGGAAACGACAATTTAGGATATTTCTCCTACGTCTCTTCGGTTCTCGGAGAAATTAGTAATTTATTATAATTATTAAGATTTGAATGCATTGATATTACATTAGAAAATATGATTTTGAGCGAATCTCAATATACTAATATATATTATACTGATAATCCATTTCAAAATTTTACCACGATTTTACAATCAAAATTCAAGGAGTTATCATTTCATGATAAAAATTATCAGTCACAATTTTAAAAATATTTTTTAATAGATTAAATAGCATATGATTAGGTAAATACAAAAATTTTAAACCGTTAAATCGAAAATTGCAGATAATATTAAACATTTTTAGAAAAAATTCAAGGCTCTGTATTTAGCCAAAAATTTAACCAATCAGTTCCAACATTTTACTAAACATATATATTACCTATGTGAGTACTCAAAAAATGTTTCAAGTCCAATACGATCAATACTCAATTAGTAGTCAAGAAATAAAAAAAAAATTAAAATAACGAAAACCGTAATTTTGCCAATTTTACGCTTCTTAAAGAAACGTGTTTGGGAAATTCAAATAATGAGCTAAATAAAGTACCAACTAGATGAAGTTTGGTACGGAAAGGATACCCTATTTGTGGAAATCGGACCATTGTTTCTACCAAAAAAAATGTTTTGATATATTAGAAAAAAAAATAATAGAAAGCCTATAAAAAAATTGTCAATCACGATTTTCAAAGTATTTTGTAAAAATATTAAGTGGTATATTATAAGGCTTCTAAACTATTTTCAAATCTATAAACCCGAAATTGTAGATAATATTAATTATTTGTTTAGTTCATAGCTTTTTTTTTAGCCAAATAATCAATTAATCTGTTCCAAAATTTTACCACACTTGTATATTACCAATGTTAGTACTCAAAACAATTTTCAAGACCTTCAGATCAAAACTCAATTAGTTATCACGAAAAATAAAAATAAAAATTTACAGAAATTGTAATTTTACCATTTTTTAGTAGTTTTTCTTCTCCGAAGAAAAAACTTTGGAGAAATTCAAAAAACGGATTTTATAAAGTACCAAGATGATACAATTTGTTACAGAAAGAATACCCTACTTGTGATAAATGGATAATTAATTCTACCCAAAAAAATTTTTTCGTACATAAAAAAAAACATCTTTGTACAAACAATACATCTAAAATTGGTTTTACCGAACAAATTAAAATACTGTCCATAACACTATATATTTAATATGATATTCTGTACTAGCTAATATTTGAAAAATGATTTTGTCTAAGTTACCCACATACTACCTGCTATTTCTGATTATTATTTTATAAAAATACTTTTCATATTAATCGATATATCATTTATCATATTTATACATCTTTTTTATAGTATATTTTTTGTGGAAATTTTTTATTACCAACTATTTTTCTAAATGGCCATACAAAAATGTAAAACTAACAGGCCATGGGGAGGGGATCTATCCCCCAAATCCCCCCCGTAAATACGCCGCTGTTCCACCATCATCCATTCGGACTTTAAAGAAATTATTGGTTTATTATGATTATTAAGATTTGAATGCAATATAATTGTATCAAAAATACAATTCTAAGCGAATCTCAATACATTAATATATATTATACTGATAATTCATTCCAAGATTTTAATAGGAGTGTAAATTACACATATAATATATAATCATAATAAATTTCAAGTCCCTACGATCAAAACTCAATTAGTAATTCTAGAAATAAAAAAATTTTAAATAACGGAAATCGTAATTTTGCAGATTTTTTGCCATTTTTTGGTAGTTTTTCTTCTTCTAGGGGAAAAATTTGGAGAAATCTAAAAAATGAGCTGTATTAGTACCAAGATAATGCGATTTGCTACCGAAAGCATACACTACTTCGGTAATCGGACAATTATTTCTACCCGAAAAAATGTTCTTATACATAAAAAAAAAGTATAATCTTTGTAGAAACAATACGTTCCTCACTTCACTCAGAATCTAAAATTAAAGTAAAAAACTATGAAATAAAAAACACTGAAATGTAAAATAAAATATATATCAAACATATTATATAATAATAAATATAAAATATATAGTAGTAGTATATTGGCTCCCATGCAGCCAATGGACTGCAAGGCCACAGTTACTACTGTCGTATAATTGCCCTGGTATGTCATATTAACTTATTGCCCTCTATTGGGCAGAAACAAAAATTTCATTAGTTAATTCTGAAAATTATAAATCATGAATTATTTATTTATTTATTTTTTGCTTAGTTACATGCCCAAAAAGTTGCTGTTGCTATTGAATTGGTACATAATCTTTATCATAAGTGTCATCAATTTTTCATCTGATCTGGACTCCAGAAATTTCAAATTATTGTGAATAGCTGACAAAATAAATTAATTATTAAGTTGGTACATAATATAATATACATTATATTATGATAAAATGTTTCTGTGCAATTTTATTTTTATTTGTTATACAATATAGAAAAATATGAGTTAATATTTTTAATTATAATTCATAATAATGAAAATAATCTAAATAAAAGTTTATCTTCAGAATTAGAATTTTGATGTAGTTGTTCTGTAGTGGGTACAATATATGTAATGGTAAGTATTAAATCCTTCATGAGAAAAAACTTATTTAAAATATTATAAGAAATTAAAAAAATATTTATTAGATTGAATAATTAAATTATTACTTGATGATCTGGTAGATAAAATACTATTTACAATTATGACATCATTATCATTATTCGAATCGAATGCCATATTCTCACTTATAGTACAATTCAACACAGCCATAATTTCATCTTCTGACAACATCTAGAAAAAATTTGATGATTATTTGTAAAAAATGTCAAAGTAAATAATTATTATTCCCAAAAGTGTATATTTTTCGAATGAGTATAAAATAATGATTCAGAATATACTTACTGTAATATCGTTATTAATATTTTTAAATGTTTTCTTTGAGTTTGAAAATCATAACAACGTTTTGGCAAATAATATATTGTTATTTTAATAATTGATAACTCGAAAAATATTTGTCACGTGGACCTTGTGACGAATAATAATCAGTTTGATAGAAAATATATTTTAGGAAATAAAAAGTGTTTTCTGAGAGCAATAGGATGGTAATTTCCCACTTGAACCGTTATCGATTTATTTCTCCTATTTAAATAGTACTCCAATACATGTAATTGATACTGTTATACAAAGAAAACAAATAACGGGGTTTTTCAAATAAGTGGGAAAAATATTACCTATGACCACAAGGACAAGGTTTAATATTATAAATAAATTTATTTAAATAAAATAAAATATAATAAATTTAATTTAAATACTTTAAATAAAAATTATTATTTTAATATATAATTATACCTATATACTATAATAATGGGTACCAAGTCTTTATTTTCTCATTAGGGTACTAAGCATTTATTTTAATTTTAGTATTTTTTATATTTTATAATAATAGAATTATTTCTTTTAAATAAAATGTTTGTTTATAATTCAAATAAATAATAATAAATTGAAATTTAGATCACATTTATCAAAAACTGTTTTGAGATTTGTTCAATTCAATTATCCATATTTATTTCCGATGTGATTTATACACATGAGTACTTTAATACTATATTTACTTAAGAGACAATTCTATCAAGGTTTTATATTTAAAAATAAATTATAATAACTATAATTAAGTTTACCATATAATTATTACAGCAAATACTTTAAGTACCTTTAATTTTATAAAATATTAAAAAAACTCAGTAATATCATTATATTATATTATTTTATCTCCTTTAAGTGCTTACTTAATTTTCACCAAACTAAAAGCTAAATGCACCCCCAAAAACCTACCAAACATGCACCTATGGGTATAAGCCATATAAGCTTTGTAGAGGAGATATCACAAAAGTAAAAAGTTATTACAAGAATTATAAGTATATAAAATATATACAGTCCACTTTTACAAAAAATATAATTTTTTTTTATTTTATCAACACAAGGCAATGTTCAAAAACTATAATGCTCTTGATGCATATATAATATAATATTTTTATAATAAAATATTAACCATATATAATAATTTGATAGGAAAAGTCGATTTTTTTAAGTTAATTAGTTCAAATAAATGTTGATGCCGGTTTATAAGATGTATATATATATGAGCATGTACAATTTTTGTGAAATTTAAGATTTAAGTATTGAGTATGTAACCCTCCAGAAAATTTGTCTCAGTTCCGCCTATGGGTATAAGGTAGAGTTAACACATTGAATCAAATTGGGATGAGAATATAATTATGTAAGTACACATGTACACAAAGGTAGGTATAGTAAAATATTATATTACCTAATTATTAGATATTGTGTAAAACACTGTATTGCATAATAACGTCTGTGGTTTTTTAAGAAATTAAAGGTACCATATATTAATATAATTATAATGATAAAGTTGTTAATGTTCAAATTTTCACCTAAGACCTAATCTAATCGTGTCGTCGTGATATTAATAAACGTTATTATTATAATAATATTATTTTCACTATACCTACCAAATTAATTAATAGCACGACCATACACTTATAAGGACATGAATACTGATTATTATCTAGTAATATTTAGATTATTTTATTTTATGTTTTTAATATATTACCATTGATTATAGAATAGACTATTACTGCTATTACTGTGTTTTTTTTATTAACATTTTCGAACTTTAATTTTATAAATAAATTGTACGTATCATTATCATTGTCTAAATATTTTTCTAAATAAACTTAATTAATATTCGTGTTTTATCAACTATATGATGTGCTAACCTGCACGTAAGCCAGAAGTCTCTAATCGAAAATAACTACATAATAATCAAAATGTACAAAGTACATAATGTCGTAATGTAACATAATAAATAATTAGGCACTATAATTCTACTAAGTACTTCTACTAGTAAAAGTCTCTTCTACTAATAATATAAAAAAACAATGTAAATGTAAAATTATTACAAACATTAGTCATTGAAATAAAATAAAACAAATACTAGTATTTATAATCAATAGTAATACCTACCAAATTAATAATTAAAAATGTTTTTATTTTCAATAACATATTAGCTATTTGTACCTATATCATAATTTGATATAATAACTTACGAGGATACCTACCTATCATAAATAGCTAAAATGTCAAGTCACATCCACTTGATATGTTTTTGTACCTATTTACCTACATGTTAAAAATGTATAACTAAATTCTATATTTTTATTTCAATAATATGAAAAAAAAAATTATACCTACATAAAAACCCCCTAGTGTTATAGTCACGCCTAATAGAGAAATAATAAAGTATTACTGTACTTATAGTTATAAGTACTTACTTACCTATATAAATTATTAATTATTTTGTATGTTATTTTGTCGTTCAGTCTTCAGTAGATATTTACCTTAATACAAATAAGTATATGAAAATATAATACTCGTAAACATTTATTTGGTTCCTTGGCAGCTGTCGGGACCAATTCACGTTTTAATATTTTACAATACTAATAAATTAATTAGAGTATAAGACAGGACAGCTACATCTCATATATTGATATTGTTCTTGTTCCCCTTAAAGTTTCACACGATAAAAAATAGGTATGTTGTAATTTATATTATATCTCTATAAAAACCATGGTACTTTAATAAAATACATTTTGTATTTAAGACAAATTAATTAACGTGATTAAACACTGATTACCCATTAATTTAAGTTGTATCCAAAAGTTTATACATTAATGAGCCGTACAACCACACACATTTCTTCCAGAAATTGTCAAATGCATGTAATAAGTTTCATAAATTATTTTCGTTCTCTCTCCTCTTATTGATTTTTGTTTACTGTAAAATGTTATTTGAAAATAATACATATGTATAAATGGTAGGTACATACCTATATAAATAATAACAAAGTATTTTGCATAAAATGTATTAAATTTATATAAAATAAAACTTTGATAATATAATATGTATCATAATTAATAGATATACCATAATAATAGATTAAATAAAATTGTAACTTATACATTTTGAATGTTTATAAAAATTATGCGCAGTTATATGCGTGTACACTGTACAAATATAAATTTTAAACATAAAACGCAAAAAAAAAAAAGAATTTATTTTTACATTGGTTAATACGCCTGATAGTTAAGATAAGGTAATTAATTTTTATTGACGAAATTAACATAATATAATAATAATAAACATAATATAATATGGGATATAAAATATAATATAGTATGAGTAATATAATATAATATAATATGATTTAATTATATAATAGTACATATCTAAGTAGATAATAAAATAGTGTTTGATGTGTTAAATAAAAAAAAACTTTTATATAAATTCGCATAATTACATAAAATCAAAATAACCATACAGATTAAATAAATCTGATACCTATATATTTATATTTTGTAGTATGAAATAACTATAAAATATGTTTGCGACTAACCCTTTTTCCAAAAACAGATATTTTTAAATTAACAATTATTACTGAAAATGAATATAATATCAAGTCGAACAAAAAATAATGGAAGGATTTTAATTGATAATTTTAGTTTCAGGTTCTTTAAAAAATATTATAATATTGAATATTAATAGTGTTATCGGAATGTATTTTTTTAACTAACAATAACTGGATTACCATTTATAAATTTTATAAAAGCACCTGGTTCTCCATTTTGGCGACGATATTGAAGTTCTTTTTTAAGATCGGCTATCTCTTCGCGTTGTTTCGGAGTCCGGTCTGCTGAGAAACGAATGTCTTTGAATTCTGATGATGATTGCAGTTTAGTTTGTACTCGAAGAACTTCATAAATATTTACTGTGTCATCAAAGGTTACTTTTAGTGGACGATCTCGTTCTGAAAGTTTTCCAAGTCGAACAAATCTGACCGATTTAATATTTAGTTCCATTATTTTAAAAATAGCTTGCAAACGTTCATTTTCTGATAAAATATTTCCTTCTTTAAATTGGTAAATAATTACGTTTCTTGCTCTTGAAATTCTATCCATTATTTCATTTATGATATCATATTGTGAAATATAAGGATTCGAAATAATATATTGTTCAAGACTCGCAATTTTATTTTCCAGTGCCATAACTTTATTATTTAAATAAGTATTATTTACTGATAGATTTTTCAATTTTACAGCAAGATCATCAATATCTTTGGCTAGATTATTTTGGCTTTTATATAATCCATTTACTGATTCTTCCGTAGAATCTGGTGAATTGTTCATGATGATTAAATAGAGAGAAATTAAGCGATTAACTAAAATATGTGAATAATAATATAATAAAAAAGTAAATAAAAAGATAACGCACAGGCAAAACACTATAGGTACCATACTCGTTCGTCTGAAAACCATCGATAACTGAATTAAATACGTCTTAGGCTACTACATTTTATATGTATACCTACCGAGTGAACCCGACAGTGAAAGTCACAATCAAGGTTATTTGTAATAGATTTTATTTACGATCTGTTCAGCGTTATTAGATATCTACTAAAAGTATATATTAGCTGATAAAATTGTCATTATTGTTTTACATAAACTTAACATAATTTAACATTATATAATTCAGAGTCCAGTGTGCAAATATTTTTTTTTTTTTGTAATCTTGGCTTGTTATAAGTAGGTATATATTATACTATAGTTAATATATATTATATTATTTAAATCATTATTTAGTGGCAGGGATAACTACATAAGCTAATCTGCAATATTAAATAAAATTTATTTCATGTTTATTATAGTTTTAAAATACATTTTGACTTGAAAACTCAGTGATTTTTTATAATCAGTATTATAACAAAAAATATACACAGGTATATTGAAAAAAAAATTATTAAGAATGCAAAACTTATTAAAATAATAGTAAAGAAGTGAACATAGTATTCTTTACATATTTATAATATTTAATATATTAAAATATAATTATTTGTAGGTAACTATATATATATATTTAAATATATATTTATTTTTTTTTTACTCGATCATTAAAAATATATTTAAGAATTATCCAAGATTAGTAGATTGGTAAATAAGGGGCGTCATTTTGGGGAGCAAGGTAAGGACCACGGTTTCCCAATTTTTTGCTATATTTTATCGCGCCGTAATATGCAAATGCCACTTTCATAATTTACATTAACATGGACTTAGTGTACTTTTGTATATTTGTACCATTTTGTCGTTTATATTTTTTTTCCTTACTATGGTTTGTTTAGCATTGAATAATGATATATGTTTAATGAAATTATAATTAAAAAAACTTTATACATTCCTAAAAAATTCATCGAAAATGTTCTAATCGAAGTTGTACTGTAATAATTTTTATATCAAACAATATTGGCCTGATCGGAATAAAACTTGGCCTGCTTCAATTTTCGCTTTTCATATAAAAAATACTGAAATGGCACCCTTTAAGTAAATACATAAATTTAGTGTATTTTACAAAATTGTACATAGGTTTAAAAACATATTATTAAATTCACAATCATTGAATGTAAGTAATGTTTTTTGAAAAAAAATAATTTTAGTAATACAATTGTATGTACCTGTTGATAATTTTAGGTGATAAGTATCTAATTTTAAAATCAATAGTAATAATGCCTAGTTTATAGGCATATAGTATAGGTAATCAGAAAAGAAAAAAAAAATCACGAGATAATTATAAAATCAAAAAAAAAAAAATTTTTAGAAAGTAAAATAATATAATAAATAGTAAATAAGAAGTAAATATATTAATATTGAGAACGATGTTCTTAAATAGGACTTGAACATTATCATTACGTGGTTATAATATTTCAATATATATTTCAAACAGTGGTATGCTTATATTTTTTTTAAAGATGTATTAAATATTATTTTTGAATAATCTCAGGCTTGTAAGGGCTCTGACCCTTCATCACAACCAATTAATTACCTTTTAATTTTATTTACATTTTTACCTTAAAAACTTGAACCACTTATGAATAAAAATTCTTATTTATGTATAGCTATGTGGGTAAATACCTAAATAGATATAATTATAATTATAATAATTATGATTGTAATAATTATTTTCATTCACATATTTAATATAACTATTATAAAAATATAATATTGTATACCTACCACCTACATATTTTATTACATAATAATATGATACATAATATATAATCAGCAATAGGCAAAAATGTATAATAATTTTCAAAAGGGCTAAAATTGTATGTGAATTTAATGAAAATGTCAAAATATGCAATATAAAAATTATTTTAAATGACATTGCATCAAAAGACCAGCCATAGTCATGATTTTATATTTTAATCAATATTGAGATAAAAGGGCAATTAATATTACTGTATAACTGTATTTAAATTTATTTCTTAATTTAATTATTTGCACATTTTTGTACGTTTTTATTGCATATAACTATAGACAGTATTAATAATAGTATATAACTATACTAATATTTTTAATATTATAAGTACTCAATATTTTACTATAGTTGGTATATTGTACATATTTAGTTAGTTAATTGCATATATGTTTCTAAAGTTATTAATGGTTTTTTTATGTTGGACAAAGTACAAGTACATGCGTCAGTAAACGTCGGACGGCTACTGATAACAATAACCATTAACCTGAACACGATATGGCTAATGACAGAATAACCTTCATAAGTAATAATGTCTAATTGTCACAAAAAAAAAAAATGTCTATGATACTCGTATAGTACGTAAGAACATAGGAATGTGGGCATCGTACACTAAAAAACATTTTTTAAATAATAAAATACGCAGACAATAAATGCCGAATTTATCAGTTGACATTCTCGCATTGCAATATACTTAAGTCAATTCGATAATTGATGGTACATAATTTGTTGTCTCAAGGATTCAAAATTTTAACGCCAATTCTGATATTTTATACAATATATATTTTTATTTTACTTTTCATATCTAGGCACTATCAGTATAATGTAGTGTGATATAGTGAGATACGATCAGAATCGTATTTTCTAATGCGCAATATTATTGCATTTAAATCTTAATAATTATAATAAACCACTAATTTATCCGAGGACCTAAGGGACGAATGAAAAACCACCTGAATTGACGCTTTTTGCATTAATTACTAATTATATTATATTATTGAGTATTCTTGAATTTTTTTTAATTAATACAGATAGTACAGTTCGATGTATGAGAAACCAGAGAAACTATAATGAAAACACTAAAACGACTGAAATGACGATTTAAAAGAATTAGTAAGACTAAATTATATGAAATATTAAACTAGTAATATAGTTAAATTTAATCTGTGCCAGGTCCATAGCAACAGATTTTGTGTTAAAACGCTACATCGCGCCTAACATAAATTATTTAAGTATACGGCCATACGCAAAAGAAAAAGAAAAAAACCAAGTAGTCGTTATACGCTGTTTAACCGCGTAATCTGTCGATTACACCGTGGTGTAGGGCACTGTGTACTCAGATGGATTATGGATATAATCATATTATAAAAATAATAATATAATATAATTAATTTATTATTATTATTAATATAATATTTACAATTTATAGGCCATAGTTTCTAAATATAGTATTTTCGAATATTTGTTGCAAGAGAAAAAAATGAAGAGCAAATATAATGTATTTTTTTCATTTGAAAAATAGTGACATACATACGTGCACGGTACACCATAGCTATATATATGTATACCTTTACATATAATTATGCTCTTCGACTAGAAGTCGCCACAAACTGAAAAGAAACATATCCGTTTATAAGCCCCTGGTATACACTGAATATGAATTTTCGATATTTTATATTTATATTCATAATTTCATTATATATATATATATATATATATAAATTATATCAATAACATATTTTATAACATATAAAATAGAAATATTATTTTGTCAGAAATTATATACCAGGATATTATAACTCTCTTTTATTTTTTAATATGCAGCTCCTGACGATCGACAATACAGCAAATACCAATACACAGTATAAATGTTAACTAAAATGATGAATAATTGTCATAGACTCCTGATATAGGATAAACGGATAATTTTCTCATTTTAAAACAAATGAATTAAATTAAATTAAAATTCAACTAATTTTTTTTTTGCGAGATATTATAGATTAATAGGTGATTTCTTATAACATTTTTATTTGTTTAACCAAAAAGACAAAAAAATTAACTATTCACAAGTTAAAATATTCAAGTTCTTATTTAAAATTTAAATATTATGTATCACTTTATTTTAACTTTTCATTTATCCATCACTATTTTGGAATTTAAATGATTTTTCCAATAATTTGTTTTTTCCCGTTCTATGTGAACAGAAAAAATATGTCAAATAATTAGAATTAGTGAGTTCTTTTTAGACATTTGAAAGTAACCAGTTTTTGCAAAAAATACAAAATATTCATACTTAGACCAACTTGCTATCCAAAAACATTTATTTTGGTATCAAAAAAAAAAGGCTTATAATTGGCAAGAATTTGCTAGTTGCTTCTCCTTTCATTTTTGAATAATTTTATATTTAGTTTGTGAACAATAATAGTTTTTCTCGATTACGGAGGAAATTTTCACTCATCAATAATTCATTTTTATAAATTATAATTTTAATTTTTAAACTAATTTTTTTCATTCTACCTTTCAAATAAATTAACTGTATTAATTTTTAAATGACCCTATGATTGTATAACACAACATATTATAATCTTTATCGATTTTTAATAATGACCAGCAATCATTATTAAATACAGGGGTTAATAATAATAATTTAACAGTGGTTAAAGTGAGGGGGGACGTAAGAGGACTCAGCCCCCCTACCTCTAATGGTGGTTAATAAGCGTCCCCTTTAACAAATTACACATTACAAAACGCTCTGGGGACATAAAATGATATATGGAACGCTTAAAACTATATGGAGACATTAGTCCCCCCTGGAATTTTTTCCCACTTTAAGCCTTGATTGCTGGTACAGCTACAAGTAGATATATTTCAGTGCCGGTGTCACAGGCGATTTGGCGCTAGGTCGGTTTTGTTAAGCCCCGGATAATATTAAAATGTCGTGTATAAAAGTGCCATTAAAATGTTGCGATGGCGGTGCACTTTAAAACCAAAATAAGTATGAGGCTTTGTCCCATTTGTCCTCCCCTAGCGTCGATTTAATTATACTTATGAAATATCATACTTTAAGAATTTTTTTGTCTGAGGTGAAAGTATTATAGTTGGTGTGGTGAATGAGTAAACCATTCTGGGCCACTCCTATTCTGTCAATCTAGAATCGTATACACAAAAAAAATATTTACCAATATACCACTGGATATAAAAAGCCGCACGGTTAGTTGTGAAATGTTATTGTGTTATATTTTAATTAAAATTGTAACTTAAATTGCAATGGTATTGTATTAGAAAAAGCGATAGACAATGATAGACGGTCATATCCCCCCCTACCGACCGAAAATCCACCATTGATTTAATTTATAACTAAAAACAATAATGTTTAATTCATTTTCAATAAAATGTTGTTTGTGTTAAATTATGTTATATTATTATTATAACGGGATTACGATTAGAGTAGATGTTCAACTAAAAGGTTTTATATTATATTATTATATAGGTAAACCTGTCTATATAAATATAACATTCGTATTTACATAATTTATAGACCATTATGTTTTTAACGATGTGCATACAGACATATTGTTAGTATACATATTCCAAATTTTAAGATTATTTTAGTTTATCTTTACATTCTCCAAAGTAATAAGGGGAAAAAGTTGTTTTGTAACACGTTTATGTACAGTCAGTTTTAGAATTATATTATACAGATCACAGGATGTTCATAATTTCCTGTTATAAAAATGATAGAAATTTGATACGTTTTAAATATTATATTATTATCTTCTAATTTTTGTAACATTTCGATCACCCTATTCGATATATATACAATCGTTAAATCTAATGACTATACGTTAACTGTTGTCCGTCAGCCTCGCAGACAGATAATTTATAATACACTATTATGACTTGACCCTAACGATAACATCTGCAGGCTACAGCTATGGATGATTTTTAAACACGTTTTTATTATTTCTTTCACTAAATCTTATTTACGAGGCATAGAAGACAAGAAGTATTACAGATTTTTTTTTCTGTCACAAACGTTAAAAGAAATAAGTATAGTATTAACGTATATATATATATATATACGTCTATAATGTATTATATACTATGTAGGAATAGTTCATATTCAATTGGAAAAATTCAAAATATTGAATTGTATATAAAGTAAAAATTATTTTCATTATCGTATTCGAAACGTTTAAATATATGTTATTTTTTACCTACTGGCTACGAATAATAATAATATGTTAGTTATTGTAATTATTTTAATAATATTAAGTTAGTTATCAGAGTTGTTATATAACTATGAATAATAATAAATAATAATAATAACCTATAATAATGAATTAAATAAACCTTTTCTGTTCATTTTATATTTAAAAATATTAGTCAATTATTATCTAATATATTATTTTAAATAGGTATTCAAATAAGTTTCAAGATCACCTTAACTACCTACATAACGCAAAGAAGTTAATTATAGTTTTAATTTTTTTAATTATTTAACATAACTCACAATAATTACATACTATATCATAATAATATTTAAATGTTTTATAAAAAAATATTTCAAAGTCGAATGACGGTTAGACAATAAGTACATATTAACTTATAGCGTATAATAAATAACAAAATGCTGGATTTAATCGTATCTCTTTAATACAAAATTTAAACTTATTGTACTACCTAGTAAATATATTGATAACTCTAAATAATTTATATTATGTATACTTATATAATTATTTTCAGATTTTCGATTATTTCATTCGTATTACCACTTATGATTTTCCTCTTAACAACGACGTGTAATATTTATGTATGTCTGGGTTTTTATACAACCTCTAAAAAACTTCAGAATACATTCGACAATAAATTATAAATAATATCTTACAAATTACTATTTTACAAACCCCATTAAGTTACGCCCTGTAATCAAAAATACTTATTTATTTCCTTTCACTTAAGATTTATAGTTTGATTCCAAATGAACACACCTACACAATCCATGGACGAATTAAGAGGGACGAGGCGGATAAATCACCAGTACCTTTATATATATATGTATAAATATTTTTATATATATATATATACACATATAAATTTGTATATTAGTTAGGTATTATATACTTGAGTATATGATAAATGTTTGTTGTTTGTAAAAAAAACTCTATATCACCCCAAGATAAATTCTCAATTACACCACTGTACATTATACAGGGTGATTGAAATTTAGTATTATAATATTTATGGAAATTAAACTCATAATCTCTTATTTGTATCGTGTATTCCTGTAAATTAAGAATTTGACTTATCTAAATGTTATAATATACATATTATAAATAGGCAGCTGTTTTGTACATTATGTAAGTAGTGTGTTTAAATTATGATGTTTTTGAAATAATATTATTTTATAAGTACGTACCTATTATTAAAATTTATTCAAAAAACTATGGTATTAGTAATAATTTATATATATATATAACAAATATATTATTTGTATACTAATGTGATAGCCTATTATGAGTGTAGGTTACTGTAACAAAATTATTAATTATAAAATATTATTAAAATTAATAATTGTAATTATTTGTAATGACGGTTCATAATTAACAGCTTATTAACTTGATTTCATGTCATTACAACACGTACCTAATGTAGTTGAATTATATACACTATAGTTACTTAGTGTATTTCTTAATATTAAAATATTGGTACAATATACTTCTATATAAATGGTAATTTAATTAATGTACTACTTCGTTATTATTATTTAAATTATTAGATAAATATATATTATAGAATACCTTTCTAAAAAAAACCGGTTTAGCGTATATTATATTCATTTAAACTTAACAAATTCTTTACTATATATATCCGTATATAAAATAAAGGACTATTTTATTTATGTGTTATGTTTAAATGAATATAATATTACACTAAGCCGGTTTTTTTTTTTTGACAAAATATATAATATATACATACCTAATAATTTGAATAATAATAATGAAGTAAATATATTATAGTTCATATAGTTCATATATATATAGAGAGAGAAAGATTAATTCTAGAATTTATTTTTTTTTTTTTTTTTAACCTATACAAACTGTATATATTATTAAACTATGTTCCGTAACTGGTTATAACAGTTATAACAGTTTTGACTTTTTTTTTTATTACCTAAATATTGGATCTATATCTAATTCCCTAATACTACTTAGGTGAATAATATTCAATAGTCGCAACTAATTAAATTTACAATTGACAATACAAAATATAATATAAATATTATATTCACATGATTATATTCTACAGGGGTAATTTTAATTACATAATTATTTTTCAGGATCTTATTTTCTGATGGTATTTCATTGGGGTTCAATAAATTATAATTTACATTAAGTAATTTATATATATTTATTTAATTACTATATTTATCTCGTTTTGCGGATAAAGTTCTCGGACACCTGCAGCAGAATCCAAAAAATATTATTTAAAATGTACATTATATACGCGTTAAAGATTTATATGGTGTTTCATGGTACATTAAATATACGTACATAATTTGGTCTTCGGTGATCGACCTGAATGTAAACGTTATTGCTATTGAATTAATATTCATATATTTTTTAAATTTTATTAATATTCTATTCATTCTATTTGATAAAGAAAACAGGATTCACAGGTAGACTATAGTTTGCTTTTTTCAATAGTTATAATATGGTGCGTTATTGTATTTATTCAGTAACATCTACAGGTGGTTTCTATTGTTATATGACAACGCACCCTCACTGTTTATTTATACCTAAAATTATTATTTATTTTCTGCTTAAATTGTGTCCATGAGAGATTAGTGTTTTTATTAATTTCGTATAGAATTATATGTATACAAAATCAGGCACTATGGGTTAAAAAAAATGGATAGGTACCTATAATAAATAATATTAATTAATAAGTTATAATACGCCACGTTACCCTTATCCGAGCTGACAAGTAAAATAAACTAGACAGCCTAAAGAAAAATTAGAAAAATTAATAATAATAATAAGCAATTATAAATATTGTGTTTGTGGAACAAATAACTATTGAGCACGTTTGAAGCCAGTAGGTTAAATAAGATTATAAATTATAATATGATATTATTGTGCATACCAAAGTGTTTTGAAAATAATCAACAAAATTCGTTTAGGAATTATAGTATGTTGCTAGTAATACTTTATTATTATATTATTATATTTTTTTATAAAAATTATATTATAAATAATATTTTTTTTGTGATAAATGATTTTGATGGTGTAATATATTCATATTAGACATTAGACTGTATTAGATAATGTTTAAATTATATATTCATATATACCTACTATTAACTGGCTATATATTAAAATGAACCTATGATCATTATAGATAACAAAATAATTTAGATTTCGTGTTAAAATATATTTTACTTTAAATGTCGATAATTCTGTTACTTTTTCAATATTTATACATTCTACAGGTATTATAATGGTACGTAAAATAATAAAAAATTTAAATTAGTACACAAGATTTTTAATCAACAAGTTATATAGATGAACTTATATATATATAGGTATCCTATTACATATTTAATCATACAAGTGCAAGTACCATTTCAAAAAATTACATTTTTAAAAATATGTAAATTTAATCGTAACGCCATTCCCGCCCATTTCAAAAAGTGCAAATTTTTTTTCTGCCAATAATTAACATCGAATTACACAACTAAAATAGAAATTTACATGAATAAAATTGCAATTTGCATTTTACTCGTTCTATTGCTATATCGAAAATAATATGAACCCGAAAATTATGTTAAACCCACCCAATGTTGCCCATACGGGTTACCAAGTACTGCAAGTTGCATATACTTTATTGGCATAAATTGTCTAATGAACTTCGAATTTTATAAATTAAAAATTATTAAAATTTTTATTATCAAAGCTTTAATTTAAACCTATTTTAATAGCATATTAAGTAACTTTTAGTTCTAAATACAGTTATCTAAAATTACAGGTAATATTAAACATTTTTGGATAAATTTCAAAATTATATATTTAGTAAGAATAACAATCCTAAATTTTACCACCTGTGTACACTGTAAACTACCTATGAAATGCTTAAGGACAATGTTATAAGTTCAAAATTGTATTACCTATCATTATTATAAAAAATCTAAAATCAATTTCGTCAAAATTATGATTTCTGTGAATTTTTCCAATTTTCCGTCATTTTTTGGTAATTTTTCTTCTCCTAAGGAAAAACCTCTGAGAAATTTGGGAAGTTAGCTAAATAAAATACAAAGTATATTCAATTTGCAACCGAAATCATACCCTATTTGTGCTAATTATACCATAATTACCAGAAAAAGTATCTTCAGACCTTTAACAACGCAAAATAAATCATAATATTTAATTCCACTTAATATTCTAACTTTATAAGTTCAAAAGAAAACAAAAATTGTGACTTACGATTTTAAAAATAGATTAAGTAGTATATGATTATACTTCTATACATTTTTCAAATAGTTACACTCAAAATTGCAGGTAATATTACATTTTTGGAAAATTTTCAAAATTTCACGTCTCTACGTTTAAGATTGAATTATTTATCACAAAATATTTAAAATCAAAAAAATGGAAATCGTAATTTTGACTATTTTCCGTCATTGGTAGTTATTCTTCTTCTGAGGAAAAACTTTTAAAAAATAAAAATAATCTTAATAAAAACCAACTAGATGCAATTTTCAACCAAAAACTTACCCTACTTTTTGGTAATTAAACCATTATGTCTACCTCAAAAAGTGTCTTAAGTCACAAAAAAAATAAAAAACCAATATATTCTTCGCATCATTAAGAATCTAAGTTGTATATACAACCGTCGAAAATTGTATTGTCTAAATCTTTATCTAACTTAAATAAGCTGGTACATGGGTGGGAGTAATTTTAGTCATCTGTATGTGCTCTGAAGAATTCTTCGTGGACCACTATGTGCAGCCCCATACTACATTATGCTCAAATTACGCTACAGACCTATTATAAATTGTATTTTTCCTAACTGTTAGACTATTGTAACAGACCAACAGGTATACAAGTATTGAATAATTACTCTCTGTACCTTTCTACACCCCAACATTATCATTATATTATATTGAAGTCTAAACGTAGGAATTCGGGTGGCCGAATACGCCCATTTTATTTTTTACGACCGTCACATGATGTTCAACATAACAATGCATTATAAATTATCAGTGGTAAACATTAGTAGATTTTTTTTTTTTATACTTTTTATCTTGTCACACTATAACGTGCATTGAAGGAAGACTCAGTCACTCTGACAAAATGCGTTTTGTATCTTGTAATTTCATGTGTGTGTATATATATATATATATATATATATATATAAATGTATATACATATACTATTATAATAAATATAATATAGGAATGTGATTTTATCAAATATGATTATTAATCCATACAGCAATACAATATTTTATTAACATTTTAAAAATAAAAATATTTTAATAACATCTTGAAAATATTTTTTGCTAGGTTTATAATATTGTAAAAGTTTTTTTATGTAATATTTTTTTAATATTATTAAAACAATACATTATTTCCATGAAAATGCAATTTAGTTCTTAAAATATCGTTTGCGTTTTGTGTACATAATTATTGTTTATCCATTATTCAGATAAAACAGATTAGGAAGTAATAAGGAAGATATTAAATAAATAGGTCATACATTTAAACATATTGTATATTTTACAACTTTTAAGTTAATAATATTATATTATTATCATGTACCTAGTACAATTTATAAATAATAATTTTAATCACTATAGGTACTGTGTATAGACAATGTACATTTAATATATAACATGTATTAATGTATTAAGTACATATAACATACATAAGCAACAAATTATAATAATCAATAGTAATAATTGATACAAATAAAAAAAAACATAAATTCTATGAATTCTATAAATTAATAAATATTATTATAATTTTTTATTAATATTAATAATTTTAACATTTGCTTTAACCTAGATATTATTATTAGGTATAATTATTATAATATTAAATAATGGTATTAAACATTTTTATAATAGGTAGGTATATATTATTTTATAACTATATTTTTTTTTACTTAAAAATTGCTTATTAGTAGGTACATTAATTATAAATTAACAATTTCTTGATGCTGTTTTGATCAGTATCTGAAAAAAATATTTTAATATTTAGGTAATTGAAATAATAATTAAAAATATAATACTAAATTTCTACTTTTTCATCAGTAAACCCAAATTTAATTAATTAATAACTGATGAATTAAAAACAAACCATATAATACATGCATCATAATATATATAACACAAAAATATAAATGAAATGATATAATTTAAAATATAATTGTATAGCTTCAAATAAATATTATTAAATTACACTTACTATATTTAAACTTAAAGTAGTGTTTGAACTATTTAGTAGTAACAATAATGTCGACTGTGAGGCATGAACAAATAATGGATCAGTATAGTTATCAATCTGATATGATTTTGATGTATCAGCGCTAGAAAAATCTAGTAAAATAAGTATATACAATTTTAAAACATAAATTAAAATGTAATGAAAAGTAAATAATGATATTAAATCTCTTACATTCTTTTAAAGAAGTTGATGAATTGGGAAGTTTTTTTAATTCGGTAATTCCAGCCACAGGTGATGGTATAAGGTTAAAATCAATTTTTTTCTACCGGACTTATCAACTTTATTATATAAATTGATTTTATTAAAATATATTATATATATTATTTTGAAACATATTATGAAATAATTATGTATACGAATGTAACTAACATATGGATTTTAAAATACAAGCCTTGTTAAACAATTGTATATATATTTAGCAGAAAATGATAAAAAACCAATAGTTTCATTGTAAAAATAATTCAATTAAAATATATTATAACAAATTTGATCATTTATTGTCAAATATATCTTAATATGTTATATAAATGTTGTGTGATAGTTACCTAATTAGATAATTTAATTTATAGAAGATTGAAAGTATAAGAAAACATATTATGTCCATTATTATAATATTTAAACTATCAGTTATAATATATAATATATCTTTTTTATAGAAGTTCAAAATAGATAATAATTAATAATATACAAATTAAAAAAAAAATTACCTAATAGTATTATTTTTTTAATTAATACTTTATTAAAATAAAGTAAATAATATACTACATTTGATATAGATATATTCTTATATTAAATTTTACGAGTGTGAAGTTAGCAGACCAAAAATGAGCGATGATAAATATGTATGTTAGGATGCATGACTGCCATTATCACGGGGTACCACACAAAATAAAATTTATGCAGAATACTAATAAACTGTAGTACTAAAATTTCCGTAACATCTAAACAAATTTGCCTGTACAATTGTGCGCGACTGGTAGTTAAATACAGAAAACAGGGCTCATATTTTTCTGACTATACGTAATATGAGTTTAAAATCCGAATTTTGTGTACGCTGTAAGAATAAGAATGTTAGACACGCCAGCTGTTTTTCTTCGAGTTGGCGATGTTCCAGAAGGTGGCGACGCACTTAACATATACCGTCGGATTTGGCTTTCCGAAACTTTTGGTTTGTGTGTGCACAATACAAGTTGTGTTTTTTTAAATGGCAATACATATATTTACCTAAGGATTTAGATTCACCGATGAATTGATAGAGTTGATTTAATCTATTACAACTGTGTTTGAATCCAAAATTGACCGAATAACAACCATGTTAAATTAAAAAAAAAACCAAACTTTAAATAAATTAAACAAATGTATTGGAATCATAATATGTTTTTGTATATTTAAGTAGTTTTATTTTAAATTTAAAACATTTCATCTAGTAAGTAAACAATTTAAAAACGATAATGTTTAATTTAGAAAAAATAATCAAGTATATGAAATAAGTGACATTACAAAATAAGATTATAAAAAAGTAAATAATAATTAGATATATAGATTTCTTTATACTTTGAAACTATAAATTACTTATAACTGATAAAAATAGGTAATTAATAAATTATTATTATTAGAGCAGTCACATTTTTTATGTGTCAAATGTATGCAAATATCAACAATTTTGAAAATTGAAAAATGCATTTTTAACCGAGTTCTATTTTTCATCAATCATTGTGCACCAATGCTAATTAAAATAAACAGTTACAAAGTCAAAAAGTAATAAACGTACAATTAGGTATATGATATAAATAGGTAAATAATATAATATTAATATGTCATATTTTGCATATTTTATACAACAGCGCCATTTCAGTATTTTTATAATAGGAGCAAATATTGAAGCAGGCCAAGTTTTACGCCGATTAGGCCAATATTGTTTGATATTGAAATTATGTTAGTAACTGACAACTTCATTTGTGATGCAATTTTTAGGAATGTACAACGTTTTTAAATTATAATTTTATTAAACATCAATATCATGATTTACTGCTAAACAAACCACAATGATATAAATTACAAACAACAAAATGGTGCAAATGTCAAATATACAAAAGTACAATAATAATATTATAATAATTCCATGTTATTGTAGATTATAAAGGTGACGTTTGTATATTATGTATTGGCGTGATAAAATATGAAAAAAATAGGACATTTTATATACTCCGCGCCACGAGAGAAGGAACCCGTTTCGCGCATGCAGACTGACGGCAGCTAGCGTTACTAGGCTCCGTTTCCCCCACTTTGTCCTCTACAGTTCGCGCTGTGGCGTGCATACAGCGTGAAAAATGCGATATACAGAGTGATTATATTACATTATAATTTGTATCGTATGTCACGTGCAGAACAAATCATTTATTTCCTATCACATATTTATCAATTTCGTTTGACTTACAATTTTTTTACTCATATATTTGGTGCATATACACCAACAACTTAATTTTAATCGATTTTTTTTAAGTATTTTAATCTATAAAAAAACAATTGTTGAATTAAAATTTTTTTTTAATTGTACGTAATTATATTGTAGGTGTCTAACAAAAAACACAAGTAAACAAATAATACGAAACAAAATAAAATTATAATAATATCGTCCTTCGAAATATTCAAAACTACTTTAAGTATATTATACAACTCTGAACTAATAAAATATTCTACAGTTACATACAAAACCAAAAATGTACATATATACATAATATATTCTACAGTTATATACAAAACCAAATATGTACATATATACACAATATATTTTACAATTATATACAAAACTAAAAATATACATATTACATACACAATATATTTTACAATTAAATACAAAAAATATTACTCGTCAGAAAAATCAGACGAAGTGTCACCAGTGATTGTCATTATATGATCCTCATCATTCATCATTCTGTCAGAAATTATATCGATGTCATAAAATTTGTCCTCTTCTTTTATGGTGTGACTAACGAAATTGGCCCACATTTCAGACGTCACTTTCTTAACTCCTTCGTTCAGTAGTATTCGAACATCGTTTAACTTAAAGGATGTGTTATTTTGCTTGACGTGATTTTTCGTTTGTGCAACCATCCCTTAAAAGATATATGACTTTCAAGATAGAGGTGCTATAGTAACGACAATATGTGAGTTAGTTTGATAGGTATGGGCTTCATATCGAGTTTCTTTCTCATGAATTCTATGTACTATAATGGTGTTACGTTTTACTATCTAAACTACCAATTAAGTCAACTTTTATTATTTTTGAATAATCCTATATTACAATTTTTAAGTAATTTTATAGAATATTGTTCTACTGTGCAATTATATTTTCTCGCTACATTACCATATAATTTAATATAAATACAATCTCTTTAAAATACAATTAAAATTTGTTAACATATTATAAAATATAAAGATGTTTTGATTATTTGTTTTAAAACAAAATCAATACGTAGCAATATTAATACTTCTTGATATATATATAATTTAGTAGGTTCTTTATTATTATTTATTTTATTTACGCAAATTATTCTTTAAGAATGTTTAAATAGATTAAGTTATTATTTTAACTATTAGTTTATAATACAAAATTATAACAATAAGCATTTAGTTAAATCTCGGTAGTCAGCTGAATAATCTTCAATGTCCGGTCTCTTCCACATAGTTATGTTATCAATAATATAAGCTAACGTTATAACTATATAAGTTATAACGTTATAAGTAATTTATAATATGTATTTTTCAATAATAAATATAAATGTAGATAAATAAATATATAATTTAGTAGCCTAGTAGGTATTAAAAAAACAAATAATGGAATATTAAAATGAAATATTTCTTTGGTATGGTTTTGTTCTCGAATTTTGTTTGTTAATGTACAAACGTTTTTACCATTTTATGTACTACTGTTTCTTTATAAGTTTCTTACAATTTTTTATTTTTTCTTGTGATAACTAAATAATGCAATGGCATAATTTATCAACGATAAGTTATTAATTGGTGTTAGATTATTAGATACATGTATATTAATATTATATTGGTATTTATTTTATTTACGTAAATTTTTTATTGAGAATCGTTCTACCAGAATAATAATTATTATTATAACTGTTATATTATTAAAAATAATATTATTAAACATTTAATCAAGTTTCGGCAGTTGACTGAATAATTCACAGTGGCCATTCTTTTTCACATAGTTATGGCTTAACGTTATTATAAATCCTATAGTTGTATGGAAATCAATACTATAATCTAACATTATATGTAGGTATACGGAGAAATTAGGCATGATCGTATAATTATGATATTTATTAAAAAACTTTTTTATATCAAATCAATTAGGTAAGTATACTGGCATATTTTTAATCTGTATTATTTGAAGATACCTTATATAACATATTTAATATTATAGCAAGTACTTATCAGTTTTGTAATTTTTGTAAATTGTGTGCGTGAAGAAATTGGCCGTTAAGTAAGTATTTTATAATTATATTTATTATTGATTAATTCGTTAGTTCATATATTATGATAATTGGTAAGTATTCAATTACATCAGATAAAATAAATTATTATTATATATTTATGTAATTTAGTCATAGGTTTAATTTGGATAAGTCAAATTAAATTTTAGTTCGGTTTATTATTGTATGTAATTATTATTGTTTTAAATAAAAAAGAAATATTTTTTTATACCTACGTGAATATATATATATAGGGTTGCATATATCCAGCCCTTCTACCTAAGAATTTCGAAATAAAAATTATGCCATTCGTTTGTACTTTTTCCGTTTCAGATATATTCAATTGAAACATAATACACTATAATCAATGTATAAAGATGAACAAGAAATTTTGTTCATACATTTTTTATGTACAGTAATAGGATCTAAAATTTAAGTTCTATACATTTTTATGTCAAGAGCTATAGCTTTTAAATGAAACTCAAAAAACTATAAAACTACACCTTTAGCTATTTTTAAGCCCTTTTTTTAAATCACTACACATGTAGGGGGTGAGCAATTATTATAAAAATTTACACAAATTACTTTTCAATAGTATTGAACAAAATTGTGGGGAGGGGGGGTCCTGAATAAAAAATAATTTAATAATGTTTACTCTTCTATGGCTAAGGACCAGTCTAAAATACATTTAATGGTAAAAGTGTCTAAAAGACATTAATGCAATTTGATCTTCAAATAAAGTAAATATAATTTAACAGAGAAAGAGCCTTTTCCACACTATATTTTAAGTTCCGCATATATTTAATATCTCTAAATTAATAATATACCTATATTATTTAATTTATAATTTAATTATACATGTTATACAAAAGTGATAATCTATTCTAAATAAAAACTCATATTGCAGATTAGCATAGGTATACTGTAGTTTCGCAGAAATAAGAACAACTGGATACAGCGATAAGCATCTTATTGTTATGGTCAATTGGCTATGATTGGTTAATATGTTTACGCGTTCCTGGAACACTGTTCCAACATTATATTATAATATAGGTGAACACTATAAATTACAAAAGATGCCACCACATCTATAATCTATTATCATTTAATATTATAGGTGTGTCTTATAATTTGGATTTTGAATTTATATAAAATATTTAAATAAGATATTAAATTTTTTCCTTAATTTCTTCATTTTCATTTCGACGTTTGATGGTGAATAAATAAAACGATATATGGTTTTTAATTGCAATTTTGATATTTCTAGTCAAATAAAATTAATGACACCTTGATATACATAAGAAACTTGGTAAGTATTTTATTATTACACACATTTTTTAAAAATTATTTTTTAATTAATAAATACGTATACCTATATAAATTATGCTTAAAAATCCGAACAGTCACTATTTATATTGTAATAACTTCAAATATTTATATATAAGTATAATTTATCTAGGTATGGTAAGTTTGATAAAAAAATGATGTTAGAAAGTAGTGGACGGGATACTTTTGAAGTATTTTATAACTAGTTTAAATTCCTTATTATTTAATATTCATTGTCAATATTCAAAAATTAACAAATGTTTTGAAAAATACGTCTTTTTAGTAAGACTATTTTTCCCCCATAATTTTTTCAAAAATGTCTAGAATATCCAAAATTGATGTGGGAAAACTATTTAAAATAATGTTTTCAATGATATTAGTAATACGACATAATAATTAATAAATTATAACTGTAAATATAATATAAAATAGATATACTTAGAAATTTAGTAATAACTTAACTACATTATAGTTTGAATTATAATAATATATTTCTAGTTTAAATAAATTTAATAAATTACTTTGGGAATACGTAGTTATATTTAAATTGTTTTATTTAGTTTCAAGAAAATGTTGACATTATCTGTTAATAAATTGTCTTTATTGAATACATTAATATAATAAATAATATTCAAAATGTATATTATTTTGAAATGTTCTTCCACATTAGAGAGTAAATGCATATTAGATATTAAAACATTAAAATGTATTTTTTTCTATAAATTTTAAATTTATTATTATTATTCATATAAATGAAATTTCAAGTAAATTTCACGAAAATATATCTGATTAAATATTAAAATCCTAATTTGAATGCCAAATCTAAACATATTTTTGACTATACTAATCAATATTACTACTAAACTAATTTGATTACCAATCCTTAACATTTTGAATTTCATAGTCCTTGATTATATAATTGTGTATTTCGAATTTTAGGTTTTAAAAATTGATTGACAAATTTCTAAAAAAAGATGCTTCGAAAAATTAATATCGACATAGATCTTTTACTTGACGTAATAGTTTCAAATAAAGAAACTATAATTGATCCGAGAAATGGGAATATTAGTCCCCCATCAGCAAAATGTTGGGATAATATATCAATGCAATTAAACAATGTTATTTCATCAAAAAATGTATACACCATAGTAAAATTAAACAGATACGATTCCAAAGTCAAACTAGGAATTGATATTGCTCCCGTAACAAATTCAAAGGAAATCAATAACATCATTGAAAACGAAAATTCCGATTCGATTAATTATTCCAATAACGATGACGATAAAGATAATATATTAAATTTTAACATCACACTTTCAAAAGAAGAATGGCACAGTATAAAAGAACAAAATGATACATTATATAAACGATCAGATAAAAAAAATTCTTTACGTGGTTATCATATATTAAAACCTAATAAATGGACGACATTAATTCATGAACATTTTTTTGAACAAACACGTTTAACTTGTACAATTGTATACAAAAGAGCAAAAATTTATGATAATGGAAATGTTTATTTGGATATACTTGGATATTGTTCAACATGCTTAAGTAATCTTAAAGGTATTGTTGATAAAAAACCTGAACCGAACTCTCGTATTATAATCAAATTCTCTTTAATTGGAAACTTTAGTAATTGTCGATACGGGAATAAACGTAAGATTATTGGTGACCAAAAATCTTATGCAATTAAAAAAATGATTACGGAGTGTAAAACTGCATCATTTGTTAGACGTGAAATGGCTAAAGAAATAATGAAGTTCGGTGAACAGGAACCTAGTCATTTACCATCAACTATTGCGTTACGTGTTCTTAAATGTAAAACTATTAAGCAAGGATTACACAATGACGATCCCATCATATCATTATTCATTATGAAAGGATTATCACCATATAATGAAATAATACATGATATAGGCTATGATAGGTTTTTTTTGCATTATTGGTGTACCACTGAAGTAAATCTTTATAGAACTTATTCTAAAACAACTAAAGTTCCTACAATCAGTATTGATGCTACAGGCGGCATTGTAAGAAAACAAATGTTGATGTCTGGAAGAGTAACATCAAACATATTTGTTTACCAAATCGGAGTGATGGACTATAAAAATCATTGTCAATTCGCTGTAGCACATATGTTATCAGAACGTCACGATAATAACAGTATCGGACATTGGCTAAGTGAATGGCTAAGATCAGGAATTCCAGCACCAAAAGTTGTAGTTTGTGACCAATCATTAGCCCTTATGATGGCTATTGTAAAAACATTTACTCAATTTTCAACGCTCAATATGTATTTAAAAACATGTTCATTGTTAATTAAGAAAAAAACTAATGAACTGCCAAATTGTATGCTGCGAAATGATTTCAACCATATTATGCACCATTTAAGTACGTGGTTTAATAAAGATACATCGAAACGTATAAAAAACTTTTATTTAAGGTCATTTGGGTTAATAATTATATCAACTGATTTCCAAGATCTAAAATTACTTTTAAAATATATTTTTACCGTAGCGCTTTTTGAAACGGATGGATATGATAATAATCATACAATTACGCAATGTGAAGTTGCAAAAATATATTTAAAAGAAAAAATAGCTGTAACGGTTTTTGAGGACGATATTGATGAATTTAAAATTAGTGAAAATGATAATGAAACTAATGAAAATCCCTTGTTAGTTATAGATGACATAGAATCTAATGATATATATGAAGATATTAAGAATGTATATGATGAATGTTTAAATATATCAAAGTTAAATGGAAAAAGTGGAGATCACGATAATATGCAATATGATAAAATATTGGCAAAAAAACGTTTAACTTTCTGTAAACTTCTTCCTTGTTGTTCTGCTATTATGGTACCAATATTTAATTATGGTAATGTTACTGAAAGTAGTGCATCATCAGAAAGTCTGTTTAAAGATCTTAAACATATTGTTTTAAAACATAAAAGTCTTCCAATGAGAGTGGATGATTTTATAAAAACACATGTTGACTCTATAGTTGGTTCAAATAATATTATTAAATCTAATTTTGATCAAAATAATATAAGTGACACCATTAATAATAAAGGACACGATAAATATGTAACACCAAAAATTAATACTGAGATTGCTGTAGAGAATTGGAGAGGGTTAGGATCACCTATTGAAAAAAACATGAAAAAAAGAAATTATTTGGATAAAGATCCGACTATTCTACATTACAATGAAAGTAGCCGAACAAAGAGTTCTGTGATTGGAATATTACGTAACGGTAACTGTTCCGATCTGTTACCAGTTATGTTGGATGGTGTCTATTACACAGTATCAAACACATGTCCATATGATACGTTATTTCATCTATTATGCACCGCATATGTTGACGACAAGGAATATACGGCATTTATAGATGCTTCAATGGAAAGCAGTATTTTTTTAAAATCAATTTCACGCGGAATAAGAGATGGTATAAATGCACAAACTTATAAACGCAGGGTAAAAATATTAAAACGTATTTATCAAAACAGCACAACATTACTGCCTAATAATTTAATAAATATAAACTGCGTATCAACTGCTAATTACATTATAAACCAATTATTTGAAAAATGTCCAACTTACGAAGAAACAAAAATATGTGGAAAATGTAATAAAAAAGACTATCGTACATTCCCATCAGTAACTTGTAATCAACCTGTTGACACATTAGACTTCTTAGAAGAAGTAGTGAGTTGCTATTTCAAAATAGAAAAAAATCTAAGTTGCAACTACTGTGAGTCAAAATCAAGTACTAGAAAAAGAACATGTCGTCAACATTTGATTATTGAGACAATAGCACCCTTTTCCGAAAAAAAAAACAACAAATTTGAAATGATAATTGACTTACAAAATGTACCTCATACATTATCAATAGAAAATAATACAACGTTTCATCTGAGAGGACTAATTGGTTTTATTCCGCCTGTATCATCATCCCAATATGCAATTGGACATTATATTAGTTACAACTGGAGAGAGCATAATAATACATGGGAACGGTATGATGATACATTAAAAACAGTAAAAATAGTAAGGCAATCAACAGTTGTAGAATGCCAGTTTTTATTATATACTAAAGTAATGTTATAAAACATTTTTTATCATATTAAACAAATTGTATTTATTCATAAATTATTATTTATTTTAAAAAATTTAAGTATTATTAATATTATTTTTTTGGTTATTATTATTATTATTATTGTTATTATTATTGATATTATTATTATTATTATTATTATTGATATTATTATTATTATTATTATTATTATTATTAATATTATTTTTTTGGTTATTATTATAACGACGAAATTCGGACACAAAACAGCACAAACGTAGCACAAACGAACGGCACGATCAAATTTAAAAAATTCGCAAGTGGGGGTGCTGTCGTTTCCACAGCACCCCCACATTGAAAGTCCTATATCTTTTAAGAGATGGTTGCATAAACGACGAAATTTGGGCACAAAACAGCACAAACGAAAGCCCCGGGTTTAGTTCCAAAATTCTGAGGTGGGGGTGCCAGGGAAATGCACCTCAATAAATCTATCGTTCATGTTATTGTAAATTATGAAGGTGGTGTGTGCATATTATGTATCGGCGTGATAAAATACTTAAAAAAATATGGGAACCGTGGCCTACCTACTCTTCCCCCCCCCCCCCTATTGACGTCCCTTATTATAATACAATAAATATATATATATATATATTATACTATATAGATGATTATATGCGATTTCAATATTATCTAAGTGATTTTCATAATATTAATTCACTTTGTATAGTAGTAATTTTTAGTAAAATGACTTATTGTATAAAGAATACATACAATATTATACTTTATAATACGTGCAGATATTTTACGCTTTTCGCACCCATATTATACATTATCAATAATATATTATTTTAAATGAAACATTTTCAGAATATTAAGCAATAATAATTTAGTTTTTGTTAGACGTTATAGGTACACCATAATATGTTGTATACAATATTAGATTACTTTACAGTAAAAGGGCAAATAAAATTTCGTGTTACGCACATAAATGACATAAGTTTATAATACAATATTCAGACTATTCTGTGTAATATTGTATATATCAGGAATGACCAAACAGTCGATCGCGATCGATCAGTGTGTCACGGGCCTAATAATTATCAAAGTCAATCTTCCATTGTTCGAATTTATTTGTATAAGTTTAGTAGATAAATAGTATAAATAAAACTAATTAAAACTTTTGATTTTATGGAAGTCGATCTTAAAAGGAAAAATATATTCATTGTAAAATTTAACCAAAACATGTTTGGCCACTCCTGACCACTGGTATATGTTATATACTTAATGAACACTCATATTTATACTGTGGGAGCCAAAATTTAAAAATGACGCCATAACCTTGTTCTTATCTGTACATTTCGTGGCATTGGCAGAGGTCAGTTGGAATACGGCGGCAACGTCGAAATTCAATTGTGTCTCGCGGTATTTACAAGCATTCTTATCACAAAAGAATCAACCCAAATTACTTGTTCTCTCTTTCGTTTAAATAATAGGTACCTTTTTTTAAAAAACAAAACAACTTTTTGAGCATGTTCTATCAGTTTTCTTATTTATATTGGATTATATACGATTTTTATGTTTTTAGTAATGCAAATAGATTCTTAATCAATATTTTTTTTCTAATTCAAGCACTGTAAATCATCGATACAGCAACTACAAAATGTTGTTTATCTCAGTACGAATCCAGAACCGGAGGTGTATTTTACAAATATAGATAAACTCAGAACCGTTCTGGTTGGTTCATTTTAATTTATCACGGTTTTGTTCATTATTTTAGATTATCAATTTTTTTTATATCTATGCATTATAAAATAAGTAGAAACCTCGTACCTACCTAATTATTTATCTTGTTCATTTTATTACAATGAATTATTGACTAATCAAATTGTTTAATAAATTGTATGTTATAAGTTGTTGTAAGTGTAAGTTATGAATCTGTTTTTGAAAATTTATCTGTTTATGACTGTAATATAATATATCAATGATAATACTAATATTTTTTCATTTCTTTTTTTATCTATTTTTATTGTATACAAAATTACAAAAGGTTATTTGAATAAAATATAACTAAAATATTACATTTTATATGTTCACGAGAAAGACAAATTATTTCTAAATTTGAAATACTAGTATAAATTTTAAAAAAATTTCTACTTCATAGTTCTTAAAAAGCTACCAAAAAATGGCGGAAAATCGAAAAAATTGCGGTTTACCGTTATTTAAAATGTTTTTATTTCGTGATAACTAACTCAATTTCGATCATAATGATTTAAAAAATTTATTTTAGTATTCAAATAAATAGTTTACACACGTGATAAAATTTTTGAACGGATTAGTTGATTTTCTAACTAAATATAGATCTTTGAACTTTTTTCCAAAAATGTATAATATTACTTCCAATTTTTGGTATATCACTTTGAACATTACATAGAAGCCCAATCATATACAACTTAATATTTTTACAAAATATTTTGGAAATCCTGACTCATAGTTTTTTTTTATAAGATTTAAATGATAAAACTACCAAAATTGGCTGAAAATCGGCAAAATTACGGGTTCCGTAATTATAATTATTTTTATAAAAATATAAAATTATTCTTATTACTCGCTATTATTACAATATTTGTTTATCTTTATTCCATATTTAAATAATCAAAATATCATATGCATATAGCATATTATATTATGTTATAATTTATAATATACATATTGTGTTAGAATATTCATATTTATGCAATTAAAAAATTCAATTGATACCTATGAAATCATTTGATGAGCGATTAAAAATTAGTTGTTAGTTGATAAGAAATGTGGTCCAATAAAACTGTATAGAGAAATTTTTAATTTAAGTAATAAAGAAGTAAAATTAATTGGCAATAGTTATATCTTATAATTATGTGTTAATACACATAATTAAATATATATAATATAAAGCGTTCACAGTCTAGAATAAAATATTAACATTTTAACTGGAATCCATGTGGGTCATTAAAATAATTTTTTGTTGATGGGAAACCTCGTTGAATACCTATATCATTTAAACATTTTAATAACACACATCAATATTAATCTATTATATTGCTACTTGCCCTTTTATTCAATAAATTTATAAAAATATAAATTATTATAATATAATTATATTATATTATACACCTAAAATTATTTACAAACGATTGACCTATGGAAATCCGGATGCCAGACAGAGAATTCGTGCACACGATTATTTAAGTAAAAACATAATATAAATTTACTATCTATTTAATTCTGATTAAACCTTACGCAACACAGTAATAAGTCGACTCCCGTTGATCGAATTTACATATTATACTCTCGTGTTGTAAGCAGCTTAAAATTTATGTCTAATTAGCAATAATTGGAGTAGCTGTTTGGGTTACGTAATGTGACCTGATGACCGTAACACTAGATTAGTATAATACTGCCATAAAGTTTAATTGAAAATAATGCACATATTCAATTAACAACACAATTCATAAATCATAAGCATTTTTTTTATAAACTGTACTAATTTTATTTAACATTTAACTTGTAATATATGTATCGTAACAATCAATTAAGTAGATAATATAAAAATGTATACATATTAATTGTTTACAAAAATGATATTGTTCTTAGATATATTTTTTTTACAATAATTATATGCATAGACATAAAAAAAACATATTATGAACATATAAAATATAATATATTAATTTTTAAAAATTTTTAATTTTTAATCAAGTATAAAAAAAATACATAGAGAATATATTTATGTATCATAGTTAAGGAATATAAAAGTTTCGAATATTAGATTAATAGATTGATAATTTTAATCAGATTCATAGACATTTAAAATAATAGTATAATGTGTGTATATAGTGTGTAGTGTGATGTCTTGTGTAATAAACTGGACTATTGGAGTATGAAGTGTATTTTTTAATTTAATCTTATTAAAATCAAAAGGTTTACAAAAATACCTATTAAGTTCAACATTTTAGCGACGTAATTGTTGTTATGTTCTTAAAATAAACTTCTGTGTGCGTTGTGCCAGAGTGAGATCTGCTGTGAAACGAATATCCTTGAATTCTGATGACGATTGAAGTTTAGTTTGGGCTCGAAGAATTTCCGAAATATTTATTGTATAATCAAATGATATTTTTATTGGACGAGCTCTTCCTGAACGTTTACCAAGTCGAATGAATCTAGCAGATTCAAAATCTATTTCCAATATATAAAAAATTAATTTCAAACGTTCGTAATCTGATGTCTCATTAGTTCCTTCTTGTAATCCATACATAATCACATTTTGAACTCTCGACATTCTATTATTTATTTCATTTATGATATCACTTGGAGAAATATTAGAAGTAGAAACTATATGTTGTTCAATATTCGCAAATTTAGTTTCCAGTTCAATAATTTTATTATTTAAAGAAATATTACATTTTTCCAGGTTTGATATTTTTAAACTGAAGTTATTTTCTTTGATTTTTAATTCGTTTTCATATTGAGACGTAGAAGCTTGTTGATTGTTCATTATGTTGAAATAAAGCGTAAAATAATCGATTAGCTTTTATAAGTGTACAATAATTTAACAGAAATATAACTAAATCGATAACAACGCACAAGCACAGTACTTTATTATTATACGCGTTCGACTGGTAAATTAGTAAATTTAATAATGAACCGAACGCTCATAGCTACTACTTTTTATAGATATGTATTAAGTGAACTTTAACCGTTTCGCTTCACTATAAATATGATATATGCAGGCTCGGGATTTGCCTGACGAGTTACCGAGAAAATCTCGGTGGGAGAGAAAAAAAATACGTAGGAAATGTGTTGAAAAATAATGTATTAATGTTACACCCCAATCAATATATTGTATTTCGAAATAAAATTTGATAGAAATACTATAAACAAATTAGCTACTTATACGTTTATTAACGTTAGTATTATTATAATATTTTTCATGTTAATTAAAAGTAGTTGTTGATATAATTATACCTATTCAATGTACAATGTACAAACTACAAGTATATAAATAAAATAATAAATTGTAGAATTATAAAATATTGTTAAATATATCAATAAATATGTTCATCGGAGATATACGAGGATTCGAGATATACGAGATATACTATACTCGTATTGATAGCACCGTTTATAGATTTATCGTACTTTTTTTTAATCCCATGTAGGTACCTAATTTTTTTCAGTGTTAATAATTTTAGAATCAATTGTAACATAAAATAATTTCCTATTTTTTAATTTTTTTCTATTATTATTATTTTTTTACATTGTATAGTGTATACATATATTCTTGTACAATAAATATTTATTTACTTATAAAGTTGTAAATATGAATATATGATACATCTATGTAACATAGTATAATATATATATTTATTAAGTTTTTATTAAATAGTAAAATTTAAAAAGTTTTTTCCTGTTTATCTTTATTGTATTGCAAATGTTTAATAGTAGGTATTCTATTTCCATGTAATTATACAGATCGAATTTAATTGATATTATTATTATTCATATTAAATTTCATGATAGTTTTAGACTTGACACAATTGGACGCATGCATATAAAAAAAATTAAAAATATATAAAAAATAGAATTTAACAAACTAATATAACAAAATAACTCTCTCTCTCTCTCTATATATATATATATAATTTACTAATACCTATAGTTATATCTTAAAGATAATAAACAATTAACAGATTCTACAAACTCTGATTACATAGGATAGGATAGGTTCATAGGGATATATATATATATTATTTTTTAATTTTAAATAATGCGAGTCTTGCAACAAGACCAAGACCAAAACTGAGTCTGCAAGAACAACACCAATATTAGTATTGGTTTGCTCATCACTAGTAGTAATAATGATACGGTTACCACAGTAACCAGCAGTAGGGTATACTTTTTGTACCAAATTGTATCTAGTTGGTACTTTATTATGTATGGTACTCATTTTTCGAATTTCTCTAAAGTTTTTTAGTTTTTAAGAGAAGAAAAACTACCAAAAAATGGTGGAAAATAGGCGAAATTACTGTCTCCATTATTTTTATTATTTTTTTATTTCGTGATAACTAATCTAATTTTAAAAAAAAATTTTGAATACATCATTAATATATACGTGAAGTAAAATTTTGAGATGGATTGGTTGATTTTCTGGCTAAATATAGAGCTTTGTAATTTTTTCAAAAAATGTTTATTATTATATGCAATTTTGAGTTCAACGGTTTAAAAATTTTACTGAATCTTACTCATACACTACTTAATCTATTTACAAAACATTGTAAACAAGCTGCATTTATTTATCACCTAATTATTGTATCCATTATCAAATAAAAATTTAGGAATGATTTTATCCACGTCTTTTCAACTTTTGTCCGTTTCACGGTTGTATAGATGTATATAATCTGTTTAACCATAGTTCATTTCTTTATTGGTATTAATACATAATAATGTGTCTAATATCTATGTTGTTTACTACCTGTGTCATAAAGTATTCACAGATATAATATAAAAATGTTTTTGTTTTTTTCACGGATATAGATATCACTGTTATCGATACTATCGATAATTCACTATCGTAATGGCCCAACCTTCAAACAGCAGCTAGCTTCAATAATAATTTCAAGCTAGCTATCTATATCTGTGGTTAGGTTTTAAATTTTATCTGTGATGACAATATGTGGTAATGGTACTACTCTATAATCCACAGAGTAAAAATATTATATAAAACCATATGACCCATGTCCAAATACAATTGACATTTTGGATGATTTTACAACCATGTTTAAGTATTACGTTATCGTCGTTTCGTTTTTCCGTATTCAATGACGTCGCGTTGTAACTAGTAATCGCCTAGTCCGTCGCTATGTTAGTTTATTGTGACTTTTTCTAATGTATTTATATTGATTTGTATCCAATTCATTGTTTTTTTTCAGTCGATTTCAATAATTAACCAATTTTATTACGTCAACGAAACGTTTTTCTTACAAGCATTTGTATGTTTTAGGCGAACACCATGAACGACTACGAATTTGACGAACTTAACGATGTTAGCCACGAGAATCGACAAATGTTAATGCCTTTGTTTCAAAAACCAAGATTAGTGATGGTATGCGATCGGTAACTATAGATTACGAAACGTCCGCAGACGAAATCGCTAACGAGTTCGAGCCCACTACCAAAATTAAACCATCCATATCCCAAATGCACGCCACACGAAATATCTTCGATCGTATAAGTATATAAAGTATACACCCATATTTAATATTTTTACAACACGTTTTCAAGTATGGAAAACAAAACACAAGCTATAATACTTATACTTATAATATTTTCCAAATTATATTATTTTTTACAATGGTATCATTTACCAAATACCTATTATTATTATTATATTTAAATACATAAATATATATTATTTTAAATTTAATATGATTGCTCTTCATAAAACACTTACATACCGTCAACTTCATCCACTCGTCCACAATGGTCTAATTTTTCGAATTTTATCGTTCGACATCATATTTCAAAACAATGTATCAGACCTAATATTTTTCTGTCATTTGCTTATCAGTAGGGCGCGGATTTAAATACAAAATGCATTTTTTTCTGAATGTATTAAAACATTGCTTACCAACTCATAATTCATTTCATGCATCAGAAAATTCAAAACTGAAATTTTTAGTTAGTATTTTTTTTTTCCATTTTTGTTGTTTTTGGAGAGATTTTTATTTTTCAGAAATTTGTAACATATTTTATAAGAGTTTTTACAAATTTTGATTAAATGAACTCACCTATCATCCATAATTTTTATTGTCTTAGTCTCATTCCAAAAACTGCAATACAGTTAACACATTTTCTGTATAATATGTATCATTAAATATACTAATGTAAAGAAAGGTGTGTTAAGTAGTTTATTATAGTTTCTTTTATTTAAAACATAAAAATTCTATATGTAAAGAAACTTTTAAATTTAAAACTTAAAAATAACTGTCAAATGATGTTTTCAATCAAATTATTTAATGTAATTTATGTTTTACAAAGTATAGATAGATTTAACTTATGTAGTTAAAATAGAACTATTGGATTTTCACTCATGTTTTTCAATAACATAATAAAATATTTTAGGTAATTTTTCTTCAATTTCAAATCATTTTAATGGTTATAATATTATTTGTTATCCATAACCAAGATGATGACCGATCGATATGGGTGATACAAATTAATTCACACGATACAAAAATTTAATTTTATCTAAATAATTTCAATATATACATCATGACTGAATTACATCGAGGAATGCATTAGTTAAATTATAAATTATACGGTTTAATGATTAAATTTGGTTAGTGTATAAAATAGCTAGAAATTTCATGAAATAACACCATTTAATATTTTAATGGTAACATATATATACAATTTATATTTTAGAAAAATGATTTGTTCAAACATAGTTACAATAAAATTGAAAATAAAAATATAACTCAAAGAAAAAGAATGATGTTACAATATAAAGATAGACCATTGATAAGACATAATATTATACAGCCTTCATCATCAAATATGAAAAAGTAAGTACCATATTGTTGTATAACAATTTTTAGAAAAATAGTTTGTAATAAAAAATGTATAAATATTATTTTAGGTTAAACAAATGGAAAAATAAAAATGAAAAAAAAAGAGGTAAGCAGTAAAATAAATAAAGTATTAAAAACCATTAAAATTTATTATTATTAATTAAAAAATGAAATAATGAAAGAACATAAAAAAAAATTAATAATAGTCTTAAAATTTAAATTTTAGCTACACTATTATTTATTGCTATACTTTTTGTTTCATTTAAAAACTGTATAGCCTTCACTACACTTCCATCAAAAGATTTAACAAAAACAATCATAACTAAAATATTACATATTTTATAAGACAATAATCTCATATTTCCCAAAAACAAAATGTATTTGAGTTAAATTCTTCCAAGAGAATCAATATTCAAGAACCCGCAGCATGTGAAAATATTACAAAAACCTCGGAATTACAATTTTCTAATTTTAAAAAAATAAAAATAATCATTGACTGTAATAAAATTGTTGAAGTAATGATGGTGTAACAGATATCAACTTCATATACTGAAGTATCTCCATCAATAATAGATAATATAATATATAATAGATTCAAATACTGTTGGTACAACATCAGAAATAAATGGTACTGTTATTTTTACAGAAATAATAGAAAAAATAATAAAAATTACTCGAGATAGTGGAATAAAAACAGTAAGCATAATATCAATATTGAAGAACGCAATCAGTTCAATAATAGACATCAATGACCAAATTTATAAAAATATATTTATTGATAACTTGTCAGAACTTTTATCTAATTGTATCAAATGATTACACAAGTAAGTAATACTATTCTAATACATAAATTCAATAAAATAATGATATAATGAGTATGCAATACAGTAATGACGATAATTCATTTGATTCTATTATAGTTGCTTGCCATTCTACTAGTTTTCAACATCCTAAAACTACTAACTACTGTCATATTCTATGTATTCTGGATTTTTAACTACTGTTTCATTAATGCTCAACAGTTGTAATTATTCAAATGCTATTGAATATAGTATTCCACCTGCCCATAGCTCAATCACAAAACCTTTACCAACAATGAATTTTCAGTCTAGTCATTATTATTCTCAGGTAATAACTGTTTGAATTTAACATTTTTCTTTTTATGCCTTCATAAAAATGATTTATAAATACATGTAACATATAACACTATTTTATATATAAATATTATAATACATATGTATCATTTTTTAAATGTATTAAGTAATGATTTTTAAAAGTTTAAATTATAATTATAAAAGTGTTACTCTTAATTTATTAAAACAATATTTTATGATTTTCAGACATCATTGGATGAATTAGAACTTGAATACTAAACATACTAAATTATTTAAATCTGACCATAAGAAATCGAATATAACTGAAATATAATAATTCAGATTTATATTGCAACGCTACACCCTCATTCTCTAAGGTTCTACGGTGTTCGTCAATGTGATATAGCAAATCCTATCCAGTTAAGGAACAGTCGGTTGGCTATTTCCTACTACACTAACCGGTCTTTTGAACTGGGTCGTTAGACCGATATAAAACAAAAGTTTCTTATTTATATTTAACAGGTCCTAGAAACTTATGACCTTCTTCCACAGACACAAATAACAATTTTGACAACGAAAACAAAACCAATATATTAAATAATATTATCAATAAACAAATACACTATCACCTGAGTAACCCTGTTCTTGGAGGGTAGTTTATTATAGACCACAGGTGAAGGGGAGTACAAGACGAGCTTGACATCACTGATAATTTAAGTTAAATGAAACACAAAAATTTGTATAACTAAAACGACCACTCGTTAAGATTGTTAAAACTCGACTCATCGTATGTCGTACTTTGTTCACCCGTGTCTAGCCTATATTTTGTAAATTGCTGAGGAGACATAAAATGACGCGTCAGGTATAATATTGTTATCGTTACAATATTAATTAGTTCTTATAACAATGTACACTGAATAATTTATCTATGGAGACATACTTTATATTATTAAGAAATATTTTTATTTTTTTATCATAGTATTTAATGAAAAATTTGTATACAGAAACTGAGAAGCAAATTACATAGATTCCATAATTGAAAAATAACTGTTTGAAAAATTATATATGTATTCTTGCACAAATGTACCCATAATATATTGTTTTACCGCAAAGGAGAAAAAAACTTAATAATAATTTCTATATATTATAAAAATACTTAAGTTTATAATACAATTTTGTATATTATTTATTTACATAATGAATATAAATGTGGATATATAATATATATTTAATTTATTTTAAAGTACAAATTACTTAGATACTTTGTATTTTTAGTCACAAATGAGTGACTAAAAAAAAAAAAAAAACAATTATGTATTTTTATTTGAATACAAATATTATTTATATATAAATTTATAATAATGCATATATTTATCTTTTATTAGTTTTAAGAATATTTTAAATATTAAATAAAACTCTTTTTTATAAGACTTTTTATTTTCTAGAAATATTGGTACCAGATGAAGATTATTTAATGTCTCGATGATGCAACTATGTTTATATTTATAAATTATATATTCATATTTTTATATGATAGACAAAACTTCTTTTTGTAAACCAACTAATTCTTCAAGGGCAATACATGAAAGTATTGTTACATTTTTAAATAAATACATTAGAGTAAGTTCAATTAATAAATGGACACTAGATCAAAAGAAACTTTTTTAACAATTTACTCATCTGACACAAGTTTTAAATTTTGAAACATCAAACCTAAATGTTACTTGGCAACAAAGAGAAGAAGCTTTATGATTAGAATTTGAACCAATAGCTCAAAATCACATGCTTAGAACTTTACTAGAAAAAAGAAAACAACTATCAGATGAAACACAAAACATCATATTATATAAATGATAACTAAAATCTCTATAATAAAATTGATCCTAATATGAAACAATCCGAATTAGTTTACACTATAATCAGAAATGGAGCGATATGTAGGTATGTTAGACAATAATAATATACAAGAATTAAAAATAAATTAAAGAAAATACGAATTTATTGAATTTATGATAAATAAATTTTAATAGAAAATGAAATTAGAACAATTATACCTAAGGAACACATAAAAGCAAAATAATAAAAAACAAATTGATAGGTACCCTTATTACTAACCTTATTTGCAATCGAAGGCATACCCTACTTGTAATTGGACCATTATTTTTACCCAAAAAAGTGTCTTCATACATAAAAAAAAACATCTTTGTAAAACCAATACACATTCTTCACTTCGCTCAGAATCTTTCTTTCTTTTTCTTCGCTCAGAAAATTAAATGCATTATGTAGGTATACAAAGTAATTGTACAATTGCCAATTGACGTATTAAATATTGAAATAGGTATTAATATTGGTATAAATATATGTAAATATTGGTCTAATAAACAAATTATATTATATTTGTTACACTCAATTACTCAATCTAAATATCTGTTAAAATATTTTGTTATTGTATAAAGCAATAACATTTATATATATATTATGATATATTCCTATAAAATACCAGAATATTAATTACTATACACTGTTCTATATAACTAAGGTACTGCTGTCAGACGAAAATTAGTTGGTTTATCACATCTCCACACCGCATCCTATTTAGTTCCCCATCCATGCCCTTGTAAGAAATAATTACTCGGGTAGCCGTCGTCAACAATAAAGGTTAAGATGCAAAGTTTTTATTACGTAAATTTACGTGAGAATAATATGGAGCATCAGTAATAATGTGTAGTATTAATATTTGAGAGCGGTGGTAGCGTTGACTTGAAAAAAGTAATTTTCAGTCGTGATATGTCAGTATTGATCAGGTACGTGTAAAATTGACGACTCGGCTGTGGTTTTTATGTCAGTCTACATGCGCTAAACGTTACCTTTCTTAAGTGGAACTATAGTTAGCTATATTAATAATAATAAAACATATTATAATAATTTGTAATATATTATATATTTTAATTAAAGTTATTTAAATAAATTATATTTTTGTTACTGATACAATGCCTCTTAATTAGTATATCACTATTTTGTACAAAACATTTTATGGAAATTATTTGATATTTATATAAAGTATTATGTATCCTAAATATATTATGCATACTAAATTTAATATAGTTTATAATATAATCAAAAATTAGTATTATAAATTATAATATTTTCATTACTTGTTTAGTAATAATTTATACAAACTAATTGTCAATATGTATAAAAGTTATTTGTTTTAGACAAACCTTACAACACACACTTACAATTGACTCATGTATTACTTATCATCTTAAACTATTTTTTAATTTTAAAACAACAATAACAATTTTAAACAAAAATATGGTAAAAAATATATTATTTTTTGTTAAAGAAAAATATACTGATAAAATAGTATAATATTATATTATATTTGAAAATAAGTCAAATTATTTATGTGCAGTTTTTTTATATTAAAAAATAATTTACAAAAAAATTACAATTTGGTAGATGCTTGAAGGTGCGTAATAGTATAACACTTATACTATATTTGAATGCTGATCATTGAATATTTCATGAAAATAATCAAGCACCTCAAATAGTGCCTATGATAAACATATATTATAAAATATCAAAAAACTAATATTTTTCTTAAGAAAGTAATAAATGTAACACTTAGGCCAAAAATTTACGTTTAGGATATTGATTTAAACGTGTTAATCTTGGAATCCACCAATAGTCCTTAACTATTTTTAAAAGACCAGGTGGCATCAAAGAATCGTTATTAGTATCGAGAACTTCCAAACATAAGAATTGTAAATTAACAGGAACTGAGTGACAATATTTAATTTTGAATCTAGTTTTATGTGTGGAGCATACCATAGGGTAAAGAAGATGTTCTTTATTGAGATTTTCAAAAGCAACACCTAAAACATACAAAATACAATTAGTTATTATTACTTGTACATAAGAAATAATATTATTTACCTAATGGTCTTCTGTTATGGAAAAATTCCAATGTTCCTCTGAACAAGTCTAAACGAGCTCCTATTAATGTAACTTGGTGAAAATATCCCTGGCCATATCCAATTTTTATTCCGTCATGATGTTTATTACCTAAAATACAGTAGTAAATTGATGATTAATGATTTATAATTAGTAAATATACATGTTAAAATGACTAAGCCTTTACCTATGAAATTAATGTGAATATTTTTTTTTAATAAATAAACTATTAATTTTGTAGAATTAATAAAAAAATTATTTCTAATACAAAAATTGAATATAGAATAATTTTAATATTACAAATATGTTTATTAAAATTTGTTTAATTAAAACTTAAATTATAAATTTCATTGTATAAATATAATAATAAAATTATATTATATATTATAATATTAGCCAGTGGTTTAAAAATAAAAATTAGTGCCAACATTTTTTATTTTAAATATTTACAATTCATAAACAAATATAAAAATATAGCAATATAATATAATATATAATTTCCTTTTCTTCCAAAACTTATATAAGGTCCATTAAAGACTAATGCATCCTCTATTATATTCCTCTATCTTCCCATATACTAGCTATTATTTATTCTCAATTGTGCAATTAAAATAAAAAGCGCACTATCTACAAAAAATGTTTGAGCACACCTATGGAAACTATATTATTTTGCACTTTGTAAAATAAAAAAAATTTTCATTACTTAAACAGACTTTGAATTTTCTTATGGTATAATTTATTTTATTACATGATCCACCGATTTATGAATAATAACATTTAGAAGATATTGAATGATTGATCAAAATTATTTTATAAATTGTATTATTATTACTTTATTGGGTATTAATATTATGATTTACTAGTTTTGTAGAAACAAATGAATAGACATATACAATTAAATATCACAAAATGTATTCAATAATATATTAAATCTATGTTTTATTGATTTTAATATAATAAATTACAACTGTCAGTATTTATCCACTGTAATACATTTATGATTTTATTTATAAATTAGTTAATCATAATATGGTTAATTTTTTTCAAAAAATTCAATGACTTTTTATATTTTTATGAAACACTTTAAGAAGTGGTCATATCTTCACTAACTAGCTACAATATATATATACAGATATTTTTGAAAAAAACTAAATACACAATATGTTCAACTTACCCACTATAGTATATCCCCACGATTTCTTATCCGATCCAATTAAACTATTAGTTTCATTTTGAGAACTATTCAGATCAAAATCACTAGTGCCCAAGCCAATAATCTAGAATTACAAGTTATTTTTAAATAGTAACCAAGTAAGTTTTAAAAATTAAACGTACACTCTCTGGTTTAATAAATTTATATTACCGTATCAGTGCAAAGGCTAAAATTTTTCACTTCCATTTCCCAGTAATAGATATTTCCAAGGGTGAAAGCTGTATCACCGCGTACTGCTCCAGTACCAGATACTGGTCGAAATAATACATTTAACGAGTTTTTTGAGAATTTAACGCTGCCAGTCGCCTGCGCGGCATCCCATCGCCATTCCACTTCTAATAACGGTAATAACAATCACATTATTATAGTATAAGTACATACGACACACTTTGCCAGTCTGGCCTAGCCGCTTTATGTACACATTAGCAAGATAATAGATAAATTCAAAATTGAATTTGTGAGATAGGTCACTTACTTTTCTGATGCACAATCGACGGATTGTTGATATTTTTCCCTTCCCTATAACCATAACGACTGATTTTTCTGATTCGTGCCATTGTACTGTACTTTACTGTACTGTATGACGACTTTATTATTTCACTGAATAATTATAGTTTAGAAATTAAAAATTAATATTAATTATTATTATAAAAATGTAAAGCGTATTGTCAATCAAACATAAATAAATACACGGTACAAAACTACGAATACTTCAAGGTCCTTACTTTGAGGTTTGAGTAAAATTCCGCAGTGTTAGTCCTTAGAAGAATGACGATTCAAGGTTAAACCAAAACATAGTAACTAAAATAATTTATTTTCATGTCCATGAAAGACTGGTACTCCTTAAGATTTCTCACGTTTCAACCGCTAGTTTGCTCCTTATGTAGTGCTCTAATGTTTACTGTTTAATTTTTGACGTGCACTGCTTTAGCTGCTAGCGTTACCTGTTATTCCCAGAGCAGTACATTGTTTCATCTAAACCTCAGTAGATGGCGATGTCGTCAAGTCAGCGCTGGAATCTTAATAATATTATGAATGGTTCATGACTTGTTTTAAAAAAACGTAATATTATAAACGCAAACATAATATGCTAAAATATGCACTAAAAAACGGTAAGGTTAATTATGGACGTTTATCCTTTGTCCCTTCGGTCCTCGGAGAAATTAGTGGCTTATTATAATTAATATTTGAATGCAATGATATGGCATTAGAAAATACGATTCTGAGCAAAATTCAATATAATAGGTACAATATATTATTATGCTGATAAGCTATTTCAAAAGTTTACAACGTGTGTTAAATACCTATGAGAATATTCAAATTTTTTTCAAATATCTACGTTTAAAATTGCATTAGTTATCATGAAAAATGTCTTCAGACCAGTGGCGCCGAAAGTACTCATCAAGGGGGGCAGTTGCCCCCCTTTCTAAAGGGGGTGGGTATCCGATAGCTAGGTGATATGAAAAATGTGGAAATTCAAAAATATATAATATAAATTATACTCGCAATAAATACTCGCATGATGTTATACAAACATTCTATCACTTTATAGTCATTTAATATAGTAATAAACTAATAAACTATTAATCATAGTTTAATAATATTTATAAAACAAATAAAGGATAAGATATAACATGACTTGTGAGCTGTGTATTTTTAAATAAATTTATTATTATGGAATTATCATTGTTTGGATTTACAAGAAATCATAATTTTTAATAGTAGGTATCAATTTAATTATAACCATATTCCTAAAGGTTGAAAGGGAATTCCATGATAATACTATTAATTATAACGTTATTTTTACTTGTATGTCTCTATGTGGTATTTTAATCTGGGTTTTAATTCCGACAGCTGACGTTTGAAGCCACGAAAGCGCGATTCGTCACTTAGTTCTCTAGTATAATAGTAATAATAATATAGGTTGTGTGCTATTAAATTATTTTTATTAAAATTATATTGACTATTGAGTTTTGATCATTAGAGATATAGATTTTCTCATGGTTATTTATATGTAAGGTTATCTTGTATTATCGCCCCTCCAAAAAAATTTTAGTTCGGCGCCACTGCTTCAGACATTATAAAAAAAAAATCATCATAACAAAACTATTACATTCTTCGCTTCTTTCAGAATCTATGCAAATAAATGATGAAATATGTAAAAAAATATCTTTTAAAACTTGTATATTTGGTTAAAAATAATCTAAATATTAGTTACTCAACTTGATAGATATATGATTAAATATGTATTTTAATTTATTGTTTTATTAGCATTATTAAATATTACTGTTAACTAATATTACTTGTAAGTTGTAAATAATTCGGCATTATATTTTTTTTTAGTCTTCTCATCTTATATAAAAATAAAAGTAGTCATAATTTTTATCGAATATAATACATATTTTTAAAAAATTGTATTTGTTTTTGTATTTGAATACTATTAAAAAATATCTTTTGCTGGACAGTAGTGATGGGGAGGGGAACTTTCACTAAATTTATATCTTTTTCGAACTTTCTGATTTTTGTAAAGACAGTAATGGAAGATTAATTATTATTGAAGACTATGTAAAAAAAATTTTAGAAGATTGTAATCAAGAACCCAAAATCTACGTATGTTTTCTTTCTACTTGGTGGTACTGAAGAACATCCGTCAATTATAGTATGTAATAAAAAGTTACGTTTACTATATGGCATACCATATTTATTAAAAAGTGTGCGAAATAACTTATTAAAGGGAAACTTTAAAATTGAAAATAAAATTGTATCATTAAACATTATAAAAAAAAATATTTGATATAGACTGCAAAAGTAAAATTAGATCAATGTGCGAAATTATATCAACATCACACTTGAACCCAAATCCATTTCAAAAAATGAATTAGCTATTCAACTTTTAAGCAATTCTGTTTCTGTGGCAATGAATACGTGTGTCACTACTGGTGAACTTAAATTCAATACTGCTATGAATACTGCTAAATTTATTGATATACCTATTGAATAATATGTTTGATTCATGTAACAGTAAAAATCTTTATGATCCTAATCCCAATAGAAGACCAATGAGCGCACAGAATTGAATTGTTTTTTAAAATTTTGAACGAGCCAGATCAACTTAAAAAAAAAACCGCGAAAATATATAACAAAACTATTAAAATTAGTACATCCCCTTGTTTTACGGGAATTGTTTGGACCATAACTGCATGTTGGAACTTTAGAAAAGCTTTTTAGATAAGTTAAACATGATGTAATATCAATCGGAAAATAAATTATTTGTAATGACAAATAGATTAACACAAGATGTTTTGGAAAATTTTTTTTCGATAATGCGTTAGAAAAATAAGTATTTTACTAATGTTACATTATTACTGCAATATTATATAATTATTATTACAATGTTAATAACAAATATTATTAATAATTAATTTTTTCTCTACAATTATTAACTATAATAATAAGCGCTATAATTTATTTTTGTATAGAGTATTAATATTAAAATAATTTTTAAAAAAATTAACTATTTAGTGTATAAGTTATATTGATTTTCTTTTTGATTGAACTTTAATGCACTACACAACTATTTATTTAATTATTTACGAGATTTTTTAGTAAAACAAACTTGACCTCTTTCCATGATTTCAGGAAATGCCCCTGCACAAAGCACTTGTTGAGCGTACCTAGTATGAGATCCGTTTTTTTTTGTTGCAATTATCCTATTCAAAATCACATATAGGATTCCATCCAGACCTGGAGCTTTGTGCCTATTGATATTATTTCTGTGCGAGTTATTAGCGGAATTTTCCCTATCGACTCTGTAACAGGCCAGTATTCACTATGTGCTTCAGCCGTCCAGGAATGGTTATCTCCGTTATGGGTCTACGGTCTACCAATTTCTTAGTCACAAGTTTATAGGAAGTGCCCAAAGGTCAATTTCTACCTGGTTGCAAAATTCACGCCAGCTATATTCATTACTTTTTCTAATTTCTGTTTTGAGCTTCCTTCTCAGGACCTTATACTCTTCGAGTTTTAAAGCGCAGTTTTCGTTTCGTAGTCTTAATTTCCTCAGATTTCTTTTTGAGCTCATGCACTTTTTCCTGAGGTCCGCAATATTTTGTGTCTACCAGTAGCATGGCTTATTTCCCATATCTATGACCTTTTCGGTATACATCTGTTGAATACATTTCTCAAAATTTCGGATAACACAATGGAGCTGGTTTCTGCATTATATAATGTCGATAGTGTTCTTGCATCCGCGATGACTGAGTTCAATTTGCCTATATCTAACTTCTTCCATGATCATCCGTTTCTTCCAATTTATGTATTTCTCTCGGTCGCTTTTAAGCTGTAGAACACATATTGGTGGTTGCTTATTGACTCGTCCTCTAAGACCTCCCAAGTGCCTATCTTCTTGATAATTCCCGGTGTCGCAAAGATTAAATCTAGAAATGAGCTCGCACAAGGAAAATTTGGCACTTACCGTTATTTAGCACAACGAAGTTTAGGCACTCGGCCATTTCCAGCAAAGCTTTCCCTTTCGGATTAGTTCTGCGCGATCACTAAACAAGTGAGTGTGCATTAAATTCTTCAGAGACTAACACACCTGTTGTAGCTTCTCTAGTTGGTTAGGAAGTCATCAAATTCTTTCATTTTTCATTTCGATGATATATAGTAGCTGTATATTCTTTGGGCGTCCAGGTCAGCCCACGAGAAACCTGCACCAGAGCCAGTTCTCAAAACCTGTAGATTTTGCTGAAAATGCAGTGCATATTTCTCGTCCGTACTTCCAATCCAGCCTAGGTGATCAGGTATTCTGTTTGGTTCACTTTTGCATAGAACATCTGCTTTTTTCTCCTTCATTGTATAGAGGGCCAGAGCCTGGACTTCCCCGTTTCTATCATTATTTAATTGTAGAAAAGCAGCCATGTTAGTGTAACGATGGTTTTAAGCTCCTTGACGTCGTTCCCTCCGCATCATTCTTTGTTTCTCCAGGATTTTTCCGAAGACCGCCGCATAGGTTGTATAATCTTTGGCATAATGGTCTGACTTTCCACATTGCTTGCAGCTCTTGCTGCGGTCTGTGCCCCGGCAGCCCTCCGATTGATGATCGTAACCTAGAATTTTAAAACAACTGGTCCGACTTCTTTCTGCCAATTGTACATAGCAGCTCACCAGGCAGATCTTTACCCGCCCGTTGGTGACAATCTAATTGGCATAACTGGTATGCAGGAGTTGACTGTGATCTACCGTATGCAAGTCTCATGCTAATGACGTACACTATGTTACTGAGAATGAAACAAATTCCCGGCAGAGGGATTTGATGACGTCAACTCTCTCTGACCAAGAGTATATCTCGGATTTCGACAAATGATCTCTACTGTAGTAGCCTTCCGCCTTGACAATGTCTACTGCCATTGGCCACTGCGTACGACTAGCAATAGGCCACCGTTTTTCGTCCCCCGCATGCTGGTTACTGAATTGCCCACCGTGTTATGGTCCATCCTGCTCTTATTTTCTTCACGAGTGACAGGAAATCTTCTTGGCTTCCAACGTCAACCACTTGCGTCCAACTTTATTTTTGGTTTCCAGGTTCGATACCGCTCGCTTGTAGCGAGGGTAACGCAGTTTGCTCGGAGCTTTTGTCCTTTCGCTTTTCTTGACAACCACCCTCTAGGTTTGGTTTGGAACGGTGTTAATCTTGCGATTATTGTTGGTACTGCTGCTGCTGGATATTTTACACTTGTTGTGCCAGATTTTCAGTGACGTCACCTTGGGTTTTAACCAACTCCTGTATTGCCTTAATTGTAGCCAGAACCTCTAAGCAAGAGCGATCTAGTGATGGGACGATCTAATCTGAGGTATTTTCTGACTTGCTTGGGATGTTCTCTAGGTAAGAAACCTCTGTCAGGACTTCCTTTTCCATCTTATACAGGTTCTCCAATTGCAGCCTCTGGCTGCGGTTCGAGCTTTACTCGGCCTGTCGCCCTGCCCTATTTGACGAGATTTTTGGTCGAGTTTGCAATGAGGGATTTTATCACCTTTTTTGTATTAAACATCGTAACTATTTCCTTTTCTAATTTCTTGATCGTGCTGTAGACTGACTCCAAATGTTTATAAAACAAAGCGTTCCTTTTTGCTATTTCAGAAGTCTTCCCACTTTGGCAAAGCTTTCTGCAAGTTAGATTTTCTCTGGAAAGTTGGTTGACTCTTGTTCGTTTTCCTTCTGTTTCAAGTCTCTAAATTTCTGGTTTTCCGTTGAGCGCCCGAGGACACAACTGCCACAGTAATATTGTAATACCAACAGAAGGAGCCATGCTGGACAACCCCCCCGCTGGGATCTGGTTTGTCGATAGCGACAATTGGGACGATCTTCTCCCAGCCGTAGGCTCTGGGGTTTCCGAGGCCCCTGTAGCAGTTAATTTTTGCACTTGGAGTAATCATCATTTAGTTTTTGTTTAGCTTGGCCTCCACTGACGACACCAGCCTCGCGTTTTCTATTTTGTTTTGTTCCGTTGTCCTGATCCTTCTTGACACAGGGAGTCGATCGATCCCCGGTGGTGAGCTTGTTCGCGACCGTTTATTCCTTTATGCCGAAGTGTGTCTTCTTTTGTGGCTACCCTGCATATCTGCAGGGCGTTTCCCTATCCGCAGCCTGGGGACGCGTCCAATGGCATGCTCATGCCCGACGGCCAGGAAGGAACTGAGGAATGCCGTCCGCTTAACGCAGACACAAAGTTGGAAAGAACTAATCAGGGCCATTGACACTGATCTGTGGGGACTTCCCTACAGGGTGGTAAACAAGCGCATCGGTAGTCGTTGGTAGGCATCGAAGCGCGAGGGAGTGAAGAAACTATAGCCAACCACCTCTTTTCTTTATTCAGTTCCGTAGACTGGAACGCTGAACCAACACCATTGATCTCGGTCGTCCCTAAGTGAACTAAAGAAAGCGTGCCGCAGACTGCTATCAGGAAAGGCGACTGGCTCTGACGGTATCCCGAATGAAATACTTTTACGAGCAGCATAATGATCGTTGAACGTTAAATTATGATTATGATTTAACTTAATTAATATTATAGGGTGCAAAAAATTATGTTTGTTCTAGATGTAAGAGAATATTTTTTTTTTATAAAATTAGAATCTACCAGTTAATCAAGATTTAAAAGCGTAAATATCATTATAAATTATAAATAATATTTAGCAATACTATCAATTGTATACTATTCGTTTTTTGTATAATAGAATGTACCATCAAATAGCAAAAGGATTAAATGACTTAAAAACTATGTCTGTGTATATAGTAAAGCTTACGCCCTACACGAAAGGAAAATATAAAATTGACAGAGAAAAATGACCTTAAAAAAAGACCTTAAACATGAACACATACTATATAGAATAAAAATAAATAAGCTGACTCACGAAACCGTTAAAAGCCAAAGTTTAGAGGTAAATATGTTGGGTCATTAAGTTATAAATATATTATATTAACATATTCAAATAATAAAAATATATTGCCTATTAAAGTATGACTGAAATTGATGTATAATTTTTTTGACTTATTTTAAAACAGAACCATTTAAAAGGTCTAGAATTTAAATACATTGAAGTTCATCACAAATACATAAATACACAAAAAGAATTAGACACACAGAAACAAGAGAGTATTATTATTTATATAATTTATTATTAATTAAAACTTTTTAAAATTATTTAAAACACTGTCCAATAGTAATAGGAGTATTATATACTTCTATATAGTATTTTATACTAATATTTTATAACCTTCAATTATTTTATAATTAAAACTACTCAAAAAAGCTGAAGAGGAAAAAAAGGAACTTTAAAGATTAAACCATACTAAGGAAAGAGTTAGTACTAAGGGCTGGGATTTTAATGCCCTAAAGACTTTCAAAAAATGCCTTTAAAAAATGCAAAAATGCCTAAAAAAACTCAAAAAATGCACTAAAAAAATGAATTTAAATTATATTTATATTAGCTTAAAAATTAGAAAAAAAATTTTAAATTATACTACAGTAATATATTTGTGTTTGGTTATTGTGCGTTGTTTCTTGAGTAGTTTCTGTTTTCTTAATCATTCATTCTAAAATAATAATTTTAAAAAAAATTTTAATATTTTAACTTGTTTTTGCTAGTTGTTAAATATTAACCTGAACAAAATGGCTATTGCACTGTATAATGATATGCTGTCTTATATTTTCAAATAAAAATGATCGTCGTTGGTCGCATAATATACTTTTGTAAGTAGAAAAACTTCTTTCGACTTCGACTGATGATACTGGAGCATATTTAAAGTGTGAAATATCGTCCGTCGTTATATCTTCTGGTATATTATTTTCATCAGGTTTTTATGTATATATGTATGGTGTAATAAAAATAGGAAAAACCTAGCTATGATGAAATATATGAATATATGATACTATAATTGTAATGAAATTTATTATTCGTACCGTCAGCAATTTACCGAAAGTTTCTTGTTAATCGTAACAATTTTCGTTCATTTTATGAAGAAATTGTGAAAAATGCTCTAAAAATCAAGAAAATGCACTAAAAACATCAAAAAATGTTATAAAATATGCATTTAATGTTAATTTTGTCAAAAAATGCAAAAAAATGCAAAATAAAAAATACTTTAAAATAATCAGTATCACCCAAAACACATTTTATACTTACGAATCAACGTTTCAAAACATCAGAAAAAAAGATGCTTTTGCTTCAAAATCCCAGCCCTAGTTATCACACATAAATCGGTGATCTTTGATCTTAATTCAGACAACAATCAATTGTTAAATAAACTACATTCACAAGAAGTGGAAATAAGGAATATGGATGGAAACGTAATATTTCTTATATTATTATACTTATTATTTTATTTATAATAGATATTGTCTATTATTCCGCCTCTACTAAAAATTCTTAGATTATTTGATACAATAAATAGGTAGTGATTTAAATATTAGACGATTTAGAAACATTAATAAGTTAGTATGTTACCAATAAGATTTTATTAGGATGATTCATAAAATGTTAAAATAATTGATTGGAAGTTTTAATATTTTTACAATTTGTTTGACAAATACCTACTTAACAATAATTTATAAATAATATAATACTTATTACTTCCAGCAAGTAATAATATATCTTAGTATGTATCTACATCATAATTTACACAATTTAAATAGAACTATTAATTTTCTAAAAACTGATGTGTTTAGATTCCAAAAAAATAAAAAATTCGACCTAACAATGCATTTGAACAAACAATTAGAAATAGTTAATACTCAAAAAGATAAAATTAAAAATATATAAAAAAGAATCCGGATTACAAATAAATATTTTAAACAAAAAGCTGATTGATGCAGAAACCACATTGAAAAGATTTAAAGTTGAAAGTTCAATATAATGTACATCTACATTTATTTTTTATCTACCGAATAATGAAGTTACTAGTGTTAATTAAATAAAATATGTTTTTACTTTTTTAATTAAAACAGGGAATTCGTTAAATCACTTATATTAGACAACAAGGTAATGAAAAATATGATTCTTAATAGAACATTAAATATTGAAAAACAAGAAAACCTTTTTGATAAAGCAAATGTTGAAGTTGATAAAAGAAATGCAGTATTAAATACCAAATGTAAGTGTAAAATTGATTATTGAAATTATATATTATCTATACCTATATATAACAAATATTTTAGTATATTGATCTGAAACTACAACCACCACAAAAGAAGTTTAATATTATTAATATTATATTATATTCTTATTAATTACTTCTGATTAGTTTACTAAATAATGTCTATTGTATGTTTTTGATTACATTTGTTATTTTAATCTTTATATAATATACTATTAAAAATATTAAATTTTAATATAAGACATTTTAGTTAATATTAGAACAAAATATAAAAATGAATAAAATTTATAAAACATGTTTTTATTGTTATTGATTTATTTATTATAATACAAATGTATTTAATCAATTAATTAATTAATGGATACACACACACACACACACACACACACACACACACACACACACACACA
>CM023357.1:7265812-7279008 GCA_013282895.1 Eriosoma lanigerum | reverse complement strand
CACACACACACACACACACACACACACACACACACACACACACACACGCGCGCGCGCGCACACACAAATGTAAATTATCTTAAATCTAATATAGGAAGAGAAATACATTTCAAGGAGTTGATGGTTGTTGACGAATAGCTTCTTTGGGGTTTTTGACAACCAAAATAACTATATCACCACGTAGAAACATCTTAGAAATATATCTATCTCGATAAATTGCTTTTTCCTAAATCAAATAATTTAAACTTAATAAATACATTTTAAAATAAACAATATAATGATTATTATTTAATGTTCAATAATTACTATCACTTGCAGTGTTGGGAAAGATGACTAATATTCTAGATATAAGATAGAGATGGTAATTTGAATTGTATTTCAGATAAAGATAAAAGATAATTTTCAGTTATCTAGATAAGATAAAAAAAATTTATTTGCAATATTTTATTATTTTATAACTGTTGAATATTGGCATGAAATAATTATGCTTAAAATAATTTGTAAGTATAAGTTGCAACTTTAGTTTAAACTTCATATAACTTTTAATATCAAAAAATTAAGATAATAATTATATAAAATTATAAATTTTAATTTATTCTTTTGGATGATATTATTTTTATTAATTATTGTAATGTACAATTCTATTACAAATATAGTTTTTACTACATGCTTTTTTATCATATTAAAAAAATATAATATGTATTGTATAATATAAATTTACAAACATTTTTACTTTATTAATAAAAATATACAATATTAATTCATTTGTAATTTTTAATTTTTATTAATATTTTTCTCTAAATTTAAATAGATATATTAGTAAATTAGTAATAAATCAAATTTAAAAATTTCTTATAAGTAAATATAAATTAAAAATATGTAAATGATTATTATCATTAATTAGATTTGAACTACAACTACTATCACTAGAAATTGATTCATCAACTGTTAGTGTTGGTGGATCATCAATAATAAAATGTTCATCTTCATTATAAATATGAAATAAAAATATTTTTTTAAATAAGTACAACGCACTTGCAAACGTGCAACTAATCGAAGAGTGACAAAATGACGACTGACGAAGTGACTACTATGAGACTATATTGCGGTGTGTGGTTAACTATAGTCTTTCAATAAATTATTACAACCTGACACCAGATTTGGGAATTTATCTCTGAATATTATAAATTTATATTCATAGGAAAATATAATTATTTTAATCTACTGCGTATTTGCTATTTATAATAACATAATAATTAATAACTAATAAGTAATAAGTATCAAACATTATAATTTATAATAGGTAATTGTTAACGGACTAACCATAAACAAAAATAATTTATGACATCTACCATCTACAGGTGGATACCAAGTATTGACAAAATATTATTGGTTATAAATTGTATAACATATTATGTAATATTATTTTCTATTAATTGTAGTTCCATATAAAATAGTTAGAAAAATAAATAAATATATTATATGTGTATACCTATATATATATCATGACGACATTATACTTTATATTTAATATTTAATATTTTAATAATTTTATTATTAATAATAAATGGAATAAATATAAAATGTTGGAAATCCTGCAGTACAACAGTTGTTGCATGTGCGAAGAAAAAATTGTAACATGCATATAAACTGTACAATATATAACTATATTGTAATAATGTATATTTAAAAATTATCTTTTTATCTTTTTTAATTTTCAAACAAGGCAGATAAATATAAAGATACAATATTTCTATTCCATCTAGATAAAAGATAAAAGATGATTCAATGTCATCTAAATAATATTTCAGATAATTTTATCGAGATAATCTCAACTCTGGCTATAATGTATAAAAAAGTTCTATTTAAACTACCGTTTTTTCGCCTTTTCCGGTTTCTGGAAACTCGGTCCACATTTCTCGTACATTTTCTAACACCATGTTACAATGTTGGTCAAAAGCTTTTACTCTTGCAAAAAGTTTTCTATTGTTACGACAATTAATCAAAACTTGGGTGTTATTGCGAACAGACTCAGCCAATATAGATAGTGGACCTGTAGTAAATTCTTCTTTTTCACGTTTTGCTATCACTTTATGAGTCAATTTATACTTGCGTTTGTTTTTTTTTGCAAACCTATAAAAATAAATAGTTCAATTTAATATAAATAAATAAATACAATTTAAAAATAATATAATATAAACCTAATGAATAATTTAAAATTTTTATTACTTTTATAAAGTAATAAATTTACATAATATTTATTTTTATAAACATTATATATATATATAATAAACATTGATCGATAATTTGGCACATATAATATAGATAAATTATAAATAATAAGACAATTATCATGTAAACAGAAATACAAAAAAATTATAAAACTATTAACAGTTATATGAAAAATATTAAAATTAGTAATTCTATTGTTGTTGGCTAATATAATTGTATTTTTATGAATTTATTTGTAGTTTTTAGTGTTATAAACAAATATATAATATTGACATAGGCTTACGCAGGATTTTTTATACAGATTGCAGAATAATTTTGATTCTGGTAATTCATCGTTCACTTACTACAATTGAGTAAGATAAATATTGTCTATACTTTATCATTAATTAAAACTTAATATAAACTATTTAAGGTTTACTAATTTATTCATTCATAATAATAATAATAATAATAATTGTAATTTGTAAATAAATCAATAATTTAAAGCAGACAGAATTATTCGTATGATGTGAATGCTAATGAATATTGAATAAAAAACTAAGTTATTGTCAGATTTTCGGAGTATCAAATATTATATAACTGTTTTAAAATGTCATTATGCCACAGTATTAAACTTTCAAATGAAACTCGATTTAAAATATAAAAATATTCTATCATGAAAGTCTAAGTAATAATTAAAATCACTACATTATATTAAATACATAAGATATTTATTCAAATATGATAAAATAGTTAACATCTAAAAATGACTTCCAGTTATAATTTACATTTATTACATACAGGATAACACATACATAATAACATTGGCATTTATATTGTAGGAATACTTACATTTTTAGGATATTTTGACAACACTCAAAAAAATTTAAGTATCTATTTTATTATAAATATTATATAGTATATACTATATTAGTATTCACTCTGATTAGTAGTTATAATATTTTAGTATTAAACTTTCGAGATTAGTAAATAAATCAAATAGTAATGAATGGAGTACGAAACTTCGATAGATACCGTATTGAAGATAACCTCAAAAATTATATTATCATATACCAACAAGGTTTTTAATATTTACGTTGTTTATAAACACTTACCACGGTTAATAAAATTATTACTTTCCTCCATGTCTTCGATGAAATGTCAAATTTCCCTACATTCCCAATAATTACTCTACTGTTATAATATTACATTTTGAAAAATTATTTGATTTTGTATTTGTTTATTATTATTTTATAAAATTTGGATCATTTTAAAAGCACAGATACAGATAATAACTAGATAGCTAACTTAAAATATTATTGTGTAGTAATAAAAATTCGCTAGTCTAAACCGGTGTATAATACTGGTGCAGTTATAGTGGATCTTATCAGTGGCGTAGCCAGGATTTTTAAAAGGGGGGGGGGCAATAAAATTATTTTATACTCTACTATAATCATTAAAATGTATGAATTAAAATTATTTGATATTTAATAATAATATAATAAATATGACTAAATCATTATTAAGTATTGTCATGCACAGTAGGTACATTACATAGATTTTATTGTAAGCCTATGTAAAAATTGTTGATTGCTATGATAAGTCGGTTATCTCAATTACAGATGTCTGAGTCTTATCGAAGATGATATCAATCGTAATATGCTATTTTCAAATATCTTTTAATATATAAAAATAAAAGGCGCATGGTGGATTTTTTCAGTAAAATAATATGATAGTATAATTTAGATACTAGATAGTAGATGGTTTTTCCATGGTGGATATATATAGTGGATAACACCTTGGTTTTTTCATTCACATCACAACGATTTGAAGGGAAATAAAATGTTACATAACCTATTAATCACACAACGGATTCTAAACAATTTGGTGTTAAAAAGTAATTTTCTTTTGTATTAGTTTAGACATAGAACAATGTTCTATGGTTTAGATAAAGAACGCAGAATAGTTGTTAAGATAGTAGTGTGTTATTGTTGATAAGTCACATGAGTCATGTTTTATATTGCTTATTATAATTGTAATATCATATTATAATAGACACTGGAAACAATAAAAGGCACATGCCCTGTTCTGTATATCGTTATAATAAATAATTGATATAATTAACATTGATTATAAATAAAAATAAATAACTTGAATATGGATTTAGGTAAATTTGGGATATAATTAAATGTTCAAATCAAATAAATATAAAATTAAAATAATGTGACAAAATACATTTTTATTAGTTAAACAATACTTTTTATTAAACAAAAATATTTAGATTTCATCTTTTATATTATGATTGAAAAGCAAATTAAATTATTAATTTAGTTTATAATATGTTGTCAATTAAGCTATTTATATTACATTAAAAAATATATTTGTTTTTTCGTTTTCTCAACTGGTCATTTATATTATTATTCTTCTCTTTCCATAGTAAAAAAAGATATTTGCGATTCAAGCGTTGCTATAAGGTTTTCTTCGTATTCCCAGGTATTGTACTCAGGGCCGTAACCCCTCCACTTAATAAGGTATTCCGTACATCCATTACAAATCAACACAGCCAAAATGTCTTCTACTTCAAACATTATCATTTCATCATCATCTGAATGAATCATTCTAAATTATAAAAAAAATTAATGTAATATTTTTCAGAAAAATTAAATATAGTATGTCTTATTCTAAATACATAAAGAATAAAAAAGTGGGAAGGTCAACTGTGGACGTTCCTTCTTCGTCCCTTCGGTCCTCTGATAAATTAGTGATTTATTATATTTAAGTTTTGAATGCTATGATATTATAATAGAAAATACGATTCGCAAAACTTAATATATTACAATATACTATAGTAATAATTAATTCCAAAAATTTACCACGTGTGTAAATAACCAATGAAAATATTAAAAAAAAATTCAAGTTCCTACGATAAAATTTCAAGAAGTAAACCGTTAAAGCCGAAATTGCAGGTAATATTAAACATTTTTGGAATAAATTTAATTTCAGAGCTTAACGGAATCCTAATTTTTTCGATTTTCCACCATTTTTTTGGTAGATTTTCATCTCTCAAGAAAAAACTAATTAAAATAAAGTACCAACAAGACGAAATTTGCTACCAAAAGCATACCTTGTTTGAGGTTATTGGACCATTATTTCTATCCAAAAAAATGTTTTCAAACAATAATAAAAAAAAAAAATAATAATAATAATAATAATATTAATAATATTTTGGAAATAGATTAAGTAGTCTTTGAGTAGGACTCAATAAAATTTTCAAACCGGTAAACACAAAATTGCATGTAATATTAAATATGTTTAGTAAAAATGTTAAAGCTCTATACCTAGTCTGAAAATCAACCAATCCGTTTCAAAATTTTACCGCACTTGTATATAGTCTATGTTAATACTCAAGTCCCTACAATTAAAACTTAATTAGTTATCATGAAATATAAAAATTTTAAATAGTAGAAACCGTAATATTGTAGATTCTCCGCCATTTCGGTAGTTTTTCATCAATAAGGAAAAACTTTTGAGAAATTAAAAAAATCCGCTAAATCAAGTACCAATTAGATGGAATTAGCTACTGTAAGTATAACCTATGCGTAATAATCAGATCATTATTTTTATCCGATAAAATGATTTCATATAAATTTAGATTATAAGCGAATCGAGGAATGTATTGGTTTTACAAAAATGTTTTTTTTTTTTTGTGTACGAAAACATATTTCCGGGTAGAAATAATGGTCCAATTACCATGAATAGGGTATGCTTTTGGTAGCAAATTGCATCTAGTCGGTACTTTATTTAGCTCATTTTTCGTATTTTGTAAATATTTTCATGGGCGAAGAAAAACTACCAAAAAATAGTAGAAAATAAGTAAAATTACGGTTCTGTTATTTTAAATTTTTTTATTTCGTGATAACTCAAGTTTTGATCGTAAAGATTTGAAAAATTTTTGAGTATTGACATAGGTGTTCTGCATTAGAGAAAAACATTTGAAAACGATTGGTTGATTATCTGACAAAGCATAGAGCTTTGAAATGTTTTACAAAAATGTTTGAAAAAACATGCAATTTTAGGTTTAACGGTTTGAAAATTTTATAGAAGCCTACTCAAAGACTACTTAATCTATTTTTAAAATCTACAATTTTGTTTATAATCTTTAGTAGAATTGAATATTATGATATTTTATTTTATGTCTAAAGTCACTTTTTTTATTAGAGATAATGGTCCGTTTACCTCAAAAGAGTATACTTTCGATAGAAAATGTCTACTAGTACTGGTACTTTAATTAGGTCATTTTCGAATTCCTCAAACGTTTTTCTTTCAAAGTAGAAATACTACCAAAAAATGACAGGAAAACGTCAAAATTTACGGAATTCGTAATTTTGATAAAATTTATTTTAGGTTTTTTATGATGATTAATGTAATTTTGAACGTAGGTACTTTTATAATATAACACTTGATGACTTAGTATACTCTTATAGAAATAAGTGGGAATATATCTATACCTATATATTACCAACGTTACTGAGTTTTTAAGATAATGAGAGTCTATGTTATATTGAGTATGCTATCAATGAAATTATGTAATTTAAATGTTTTAATTTACTACCTATAAGCTGTAGGTGAATTGAGTTATTTTTTGGTGATACCAAATATTAATTTTAGTTAGCTGACTCTATGTATTGTAGAATCCATCAAAACATGTAATCTAGAGTATTATATAAAATACTAGCAAGCGGCATATCGATTTCGTCGGCATATCTCCTACGGCGTACACAAAATTTCTTTTGTGGAGGTTCATTTATTTAAAGGAAATCTCGTAGGCTTATACGCCTTCAGCGAATTTAAGGCATCCGCGATCTAGTGGTCTTCAAATGACACCTTTTACCTGCAAATCGATTAAATTTTGGAATTTCGGAATATTTAAATTTGTCTGCCTGTAAAAATACGGTAAATCTGATACGAAGGATATTTATTTCCAATTAGAATTGCGGATAAGTCGCACTTAGAAACATTAATCGTCGGTAAGTTTATTCCGTCGTTAGTGTACGACTTTGTCACATACGTCAGTTATCTACGGCAAGTCTATTTCGTTTAAGTGTACGACTACGTTGCTTACGTAAATTTACAACTGCAAGTTTATTAGTGTACAACTACGTCGCACACGTATATTTTCGAACATTTTATAACTGTCAAAATATTAAATCAACGTGTGTACGAAAAATTTGATACGAATAATTTACGTTGTGCTATTATTTAAACATTCATCGTCATTGGTAACCCCGCGAATCAAAATGCTTTATTTATCATAAATGATAAAACCAATACATATTTATTATATTAACAATACTTATAATAAAAACACTCGTAATGACGATGGTCGGTCGCTAGGGAACGATAGAATTATTATAATTGTATTAATTCAACTAATTTTCCACTTTATTTGAGAAGCGATAACCGTTATTGTCTCTATGACACAACGCAACGGAGGCGTACCGAAATTAGGAAAATTCTGAGTTTGTGCCATGATGCGGGAAACTTTAACCGCTTAGTTGGTTTTCCATAGAAAAACCCGTAAGTCGGAAAATTCCAAAACCTTTTTCAATAGTTCCGGGACGGAAAAATAACCGTAATTCTGGCCATGTCGAAGACGTGCGGAAAACGGGCGAATTTTAATAATTTAAAAACGTGAAAATTTCCCCTGGAAGAAACGGCTCGAAATTGACCAACATTATATAGAGAGATTATTATTAAAAATACTCATAAAATAAATTCAAATAATAGCACCGGACCCAACTCGCCTATTTTAATAAGGAAATAATTCTCTTGAAAAGTACACTCAACACACCACTGGGCATTGGCTACTGAATACCTACATAACTATATATTTGAAAGTCTAATCACTATTATATAGGTGTTACCTATTATGAACTAAAGATATGGTATATATTGATTTATGATTGCAAAAATAAAAAATAAGTGATACTCTGCAGGAATGATATAAAAACCGAAAATGCGCTTCATTAAGACAAAATCATTTCAATCGCTACATACTTAATCTAAACGTTTTCCCTTCTACAATATGTATAATATATTTATATATGTAGGTACTATATAGGTAATTAACATCATTATAGAAATCTTATATCGTAAAATATTAATTATTTAACGATAATGTCCAATAACACTTACCTTACGTAAAATATAATTGACTGGTTTTTGCTTGTTGTGTAAAGAGAACGAAAGTCCGAACAAAATATTGGTGTCTGACTACAACACAAGGCAACAGCTATAGTCCTCACCATGAAAACTGGCCAATAAAAGCAATAAGCTCTGCGACCCGCGCGACATACCAAGATGATTAACCAGGGGTTCTCAAACAAAACCGGTTATTGCAGCCGCTCGCGTATCCCAATGTACTACCGTTGATCATACATACTAGTATATGTAACCAATGGTACTACGTTTGGAACCGTGAAATTAATTTCATGTTAAATTATATCTAATTATTATATTTACTATTGTGAAAACCACTGAATGAAAACGACCGCTAGATTCGTGACGGTCACGGGCCAGTTTCGTGGTGGGACTATAGTATAAAATATGATACCGTAGTGGCACCACGATGGCGTGATGGTATTTCGTAACAACTAACAATGGAATTGAGTGCAGAGAGGGGATGTAATATACAACGGTACAGGTAAATATAAATAAGAGAACGAAATAATGCCACATTGTCACGTATACTTGGACCCCACATAATTTTATTTAAGAACAGTTTGGTATCCATTTTTATTGTTTATATTTTTTACATTTGTAACACGTATTTTATTCAAATACCAGATCGATTGTGCCATAACTGTGGTTTATAGTTTATACGAAATTATGATGTTCTATTATATAAATGTTTATTTATTCATGATACAGCATTGTAATTAATTTTACATTTTAAATTATTACGTTTTTAAAATCAACTATATACCATGCGTATATCATAATGAATAAAATGTTTATAGATTTATTATATCAGACCGTGAAAAAAAACGAGGTATAGCATAAATATAATAGTGTATAAATACGAGGATCTATAAATTCTAAAGGAAAATTATCTTTAGAAACACGCGTTTCCCGTGTTGTTGTAATGAATTCTATATTAAATAAATTGTTAATATAATACAACTAATATAACTAACCAGCTGTATTAATTTCTTACAATTTTTACCTATAATATATTTTGAAATATATTTGTGGTTTGCCATATAAAAAATAGATATTTCGTCATGGTTTCTCCTTCTAAATATTCACTCCTGTCGAATCGTAAAACATTCTATATAGTATATACGCCGTTTTATAAATTCATTGTGTGCAATGTGTCAAAGTGCAAGGTGAAAATAAAAACGCCACGTCATAACGTTTATCTTTTCTTATCTTATAATTCAATATTTACTCACCAGTTTTAATAAATAAAACAATAATAATTATGTTCAGTAATAATTGTCCACCATAAGCGCACATTAGATGTGAAATTAGGGTATGCTAGATTATAATTGTATATACCATAAAATTAAAATTTAATTTAATTTTTACATACGTGGGTAATCAAATAATAACTATACGATACTGTAGTATGAAAGGCTGGGCGTTAACGAGTTAAAAAGTTAAGTTACTTTTAACAAAGTTATATAACGAGTTACTTTTTTTTAACATTTAACTTTATATTTAACGAGTTAAATTAATTTTAAATTATCTAGTTATTTTTCAAATTACATTATTTTATTGACGTTAAGTTAAAAATATACATTTAAAAAAATTATGTGTTTTTAAATTTAAATATACATAATCATCCATTATGTTACATATTGTACATAAAATGTTCCCTAAAATCTAAAATTAAATATCAAATTATATTAAATTTTATATTTGTATACAATATTGAATATAGAATACTTTAGTCTTTATCTGTGACTATAGAATTATAAATCATAATAAGATTAATAGAACTAATTATTCTGTAGCCCATGCTTATTTTCTATCAGTGTTATGATTTATTAATATAATAGCTGTAAATAAAATATCTAAACCTAGCTGTATAAACATTGAGGTACAGAATATTATTTTGAAAATTAATGGTTTTCTTATTATTATTAGAAAATATTATATATATAAATAACATATAAGTAAAGTTATAATATATATAATATAATGAAACATTATTTATATAATGATTATAAAATTAGGTAGTAATAAAATAGTAGTCTTTGAACAATAAAATTATGAGTAGATAGGTAGGTAGGTTTATGTACAAAGCACACAAAAACTTGAAACATCACTGTATTATTTTTTCGTTCGTTATTTAGTTATAGACAATAAATGTAGTTTTTGTTAATAAAATACATTTGTTTTTCGCTTTAAAAATAATAAAATTTATCTTTAAAAAAAAATATATATAACTACTTAGAAATGTACGTAAATAAATAAACAAGACAAACATTATACAAACTAACAAACATTTGTATTCAAAGATCATCACAATTTGGCATCCAAAAAATGTTGATGACCCTAGAGGATAAAATGGAATTAAATAATAAAATTGTTATTCGATTATTTTTAATAATACAAATTGTATGATACTTTTAACTTATAAATATTATTAAAATTTGAATATAAAACAGTGTCTTCTATCCATTCAGAAGTACTCAACGTTTATATATTTATATAATATGTAAATTCTTCTTTTTCTTCTTCCTCAGCTTATCGGCCCATTAAGGGCCATCGCTGCCATCACAAAACCTCTCCATTACTCTCTATCATTTATGTCGTCAATAGATGACTCTTCTTTTCTAAAACATTCTCTGGCCGAATATTATATCATATATAAAAAGCAAACGACTAGAATAGTTTGGCCATGTTTGGAGAGCGAATGGACAAGTAATAAAAGAAGTTTTAGTTAGCAAAATAAATAAAAAACATCCATTAAGAAGGCCAAGGACCCGATGGGTGGACGTTATAGCTTAAGATATAAGTAAATTGCTACGTACAAAATGTGATGTGCCATAGAGAAATATTGTCTACATTTATAGTTTTCCTTTTAAAATATTGGTTCTGAGAATAAAAATGGCTTCTAAAATACATATAATTGTTTTGTTTATTAGTTATTTAAAAAAACAATTAAATTTATTACACTTACTATTTAAATACAATAAATTACATATGTAAGAATTCCTAATTTATGTAATGAATGATATTAAAATATGTCAAAATTCGTGGTTGAGCAATAAGATAAACCATGCTTATATATTTTGCATAAAAAAAAAGAAGAGGAATATTAAAAATTATGATTTTTTAAATTTTTTAATTTTATTTCTATACGCCAAACGGCAATTATAGAGGGTAGGACAATTTTTAAAACTATATATACTATAAAAAACAAACGGTAAAATTACTATACAACCAAATTTAAAACAATAAGTTTAGGTGATTCACAAGAATTCGTTATCGACTAGACAAATTAGTCGACCAAAAATTTCAGAAACTTATGGAAGCTCATGAACTTATTACAAGACTTTCCGAATTCATTACAAATACACAAATTGGGTTATAGTATGCAATTCGAATGTTACCAAAATCATTCGATAGCAAAGACACGGAAACTTTTGAGATTTTTTTAGAAAAATGCGAATTTGCTGTTTCCTATGTAAGAAGAGCAACAGTATTGCGATTACTACAAGCAATTCAAACCTGATGATGAGGAAAAGCGAGACAGGTAACAAAATACGAAACTTTTGATAAATGGGAAGAATTACGAGAATTATTGAAATCAAATCTGGAACTGCAAAAAACAACACAACATTTATACCTGGAATGAAATGCTACAAAACAAAAAAAAAGGAAAGGATATTCTCATTGGTTCTATGCGAATAAAATCCTTACAGAATGTTATGTGCCAAAGGTAGCACAAGCTATGAAGAAATCAATACAGATACAAGTATTACATGTTTTTATGGAATGGTTGGAGGTGTGTGTGTGCTGTACCTTCCCGTGGTCTTCCCAGTCTAGTAGTGTTTTTAATAATTGGTAACTTTTACAACTTTGTCACAAAATATGCCCAGTATAATAATCATCACAAACCATCAATAGACCTCCTAGCCCTTTTAGTTTAAACAGTCCTTTTCAGGGTTACCCATCCGACAATCATGGCTTTCTTGAGAACCGAAAAATAAAAATACAAAAAAATATAAGAAAAATACCAAGACAATAGTAAACAATATAATACTTTAAGCAAGGTAGCACCAAAGAACAACATTAAGATAGTACAAATTAATGTGGCAGGCCTAACTAGATCCAATGCTGATATAATACACAAGCTTTATCTTGATGTAGATGAGAGATATTCACATTCAAGAGACCCATGTACCGGAAAGAAAAACAAGCCAACTACATTGGACATAGAAAATATGGAACTTCAATTATCAATCAAAAATAAGATAACCTCACTTGTCTGCCGGAATTATAATACCGTCGATTGACAATCCACTTATCTTAAGATGGAGCTTACGCAAAGTGGATTGACACGCTTTCACAAAATATATTGAGAAAAATATAAACTGAATAGAACCAGTGACAGAAAATTACATTGGATTTGTAAAACTCATAAAAACAGTGGATAAAAATCAATACTCAAAGGACACAGACATAGCTAAACTCCTTGTTGAGCAAGAGAATGTGAGACATAACTCCATGAGTATGTAAACCATGGAAGTGAAGTCCAGCAAATAGATTTATTGGACAATTTAGATGACAAACGGAAAAAGAGGTGCCTAGTGACTATGGATAATTTAGATATCACCCATTCTAACAAAGAAAGCTGTTCTCTGCTAAGGAAACTGGATACGGTGCAGCCTTCATGTATAGAGAGTAAAGTATCGCCAATCGATATCTCAAATATCTTATTTAAAACCTCGAATATAAAACAATTTTGTAAG